>OY744530.1:5684700-5699700 GCA_963556195.1 Sepiola atlantica
CGACAACAACAAACTGTGTTGGATCTCGCAATAAAGCTAGTAGTACTGCTTGTTATTAAATTCACATATATATATATATATATATATATATATATATATATATATATATATATATATATATGTGTGTGTGTGTGTGTGTGTGTGTGTGTGTGTGTGTGTGTGTGCGTGCGTGTGTGAGAGAAAGAGAAGGAGAGAGAGAAATAAATACATAATGTGGCTGAACGAAAGACATGAAATAATATCCACATTCAAAGCAAACGACATGACTGAGAAAATTGGCCACTCTCTACGGTTTTATTTCGGTTGTGGAGGAAGACGTTTCGACCCGAATCTCCCCGGCAGCGGAAGTGGTTCTGCAAACGACCGCTTCGAGATGAGCCGATATTGGCAAGATGACAAGCGTCAGGACACTTGCAAATCTCCAAATAAATTAACAACGACCTTGAATAATAAATCGCAAAGTGGGCGCCGATTAAAACGCATGAAAAGCCACTTCGTCAATCTCTCCAGATCAAGACGGCCTCCTGCTTTTTGTCGACTTCCGGATGTTGTACAACAGCGCGCCCCCTGCCGGTCAACTTTGCTACGCTGAAAAATATCCTTCGCCATACTAATCACCGCACGCTAACCTTCTGCGCAGATAACATCAAGTGATGTATGCGTGATGGGTGTAGAATAAAGACGTAGTATCAGGAAGATTGAAAATGTGTGTATGGTGTGAAAGAGCGAAAAGATATATATATATATATATATATATATATATATATATATATATATATATATATATATATATATATATATGAGAGAGAGAGAGAAAGAGAGAGAGAGAGAGAAAGGGGAAGTATGAAATTGATAAATAAAATAAATAACAGATAATCAGCAGGATTTGAAAGTGGGAAGTAAGGAAATGGCAAGTAAGCTAGCAATATAGATAGATAAACACGTTGGTTATAACAGTATAGCTATATTAATATCTGATAACACGCATACACATGTTTATATTATTTCTTAACTGAGCTCAAATTTCTGGTCCCCCCTTGTAAAACATTCGATGCAAGAACTCGTCTGGCTAAAGTCACAGCAAATAACTTTTGCACTCTCTCTGCACTAATAAAACATAATTGTGCTTCCATAAATAAAGTTTATTTTCTAGAACATTCCATCTGTTAAATAAGATAGCAAGATTCGTTTTCTCAACCGACTACAGCGTGGTCGTCTTCAAGTCTAATGTAAACAAATACTTCTCGATACGTCCTCTTGGAAAACTAAGTCTTCTTAAGTAATTATTTTGCCTATCCCAACCAGTTTTTCAAATCCTCTCGTGACAGTATTCATCGTCTAACCAGCTATCCCTTTAACCCTTATCATCGGATGTCCCCGGGGCTTGATACGAAGAGATCACTTACTCATAAAAATCACACACACAAATATATATAAATACATATAGAAACAGAAATGTAGCTATTAGCTTTAAAAGCTACATTGATTTTACAAGCACTACCCTACCCCGCCGCCTCACCATGCATCTTGAAACTCTAGCTCAATTTACCAACATCTACAAAAACATAACTGCCCTCCCTCTGATTCAAGACAAATTCTAGTTAATAACACTAAAATTATACATTCCGAAACGAATTTAAAAAATGTTTAAATACTGGAAGCTATATACATAAGAACACAACAACCTAAAATTAACAACATCACATATGAAACCAGTTGTAACATTTTAAAATGCTCAACGTAATGCGATTTTGGTCTGTGATGACATCCAGCGTTGCTGAATTTGAATCGTCAGCGACTTCTTGGAACAATGCGAAAAGGTTCTATGCGTGTTTCTCCACCGTCTTTTAAAAAATCTCTTCATTTTACCAACTTTTTTGTTCATTTGCTTTTGACACACGAGGATGATTCGACAAAGAATTGCAAACATTCGTGGAACCTGTGAAACCTATGGAACATTTATTATTTCTTTTGGTTTTAATACAAAATGAAGAAATAAAAAAATAAAAAGGGTATAATTAAACAGACGAATTCTGTTATTTTTCACAATGTTTGCATAAATAAGAAAATGATGCCTAAATACACAATATATATATATTATAATAAGGTGTGAGGTAGGCTAAAGGCAATACTGGATTGATAATTAACTGTAAAGAACAGAATAAACAATTGAAAGTGAGGTCTTACAATTATTTATTTATTTTCGTTTCAATCTTACATGATCAACGTGTCGGAATGATTGGAAATCATTTGATATTTCGGGAGACCTCTCTCATTGCCAAAAATAGACAAACATCTTAGGGAATTTCGGACAGTCGTCATTTCATTTGCGTTTATTTTTGACAAGGGGAGGCGCCTCCTGAAATATCAAATGATTTCCAATCATCCGGACACGTTGATCATATAAGATTTTAAAAAAATATATGAACAGATATTGTAAGATCTCACCTTCGATTGTTTTTACTTTCAAGCTTCTCATCAATCCGGCTTTCTGCATTCTCTTCAGCCTTCTCAATACCTTATTACTAGCAATGCTTCAAGCAAACTACCATTCAATCTATCTATCTATCTATCTATCTATCTATCTATCTATCTATCTATCTATCTATCTATCTATCTATCTATCCGTCTCTCTTTCTCTCTAACTCTCTCTCTTTCTCTCTCTCTCTCTCTCTCTCTCTCTATATATATATATATATATATATATATATATATATATATATATAGTTGAAGCATTCTATATGAAAACATAGCTACTAACATTATTATTTTTTTTAACATTGTTCACCTCAAACAAGGCAGACGCTACTGTAGACGAAATGGGCTACTGAGAAAAAGGGTGAGAGTTTTTTATGGGGATGGGTGGTCAACTCATATTGCGGCGAGATGTCTGTTTACATAATTTTTAAATTTATGCATGTCAGTACAGTCAGGAAAACAGGGAGCAGGGAGTGAGTTCCAGAGTCCAACAGCACGAGGAAAGAAGCTTTTGGAGTAGAAAGCTCTTAGGCATTTGGGGACCTCCACAGCGAATGGATGGGATTTGGCAGATTGTCGGGTTGGT
This sequence comes from Sepiola atlantica, assembly GCA_963556195.1. NCBI lineage: Eukaryota > Metazoa > Mollusca > Cephalopoda > Sepiida > Sepiolidae > Sepiola > Sepiola atlantica. The sequence goes on from OY744530.1 coordinate 5,687,765, forward strand.
GTATTGAATTTGCGTCGTGGGAGTACCAGAGCAGCCAGTTCATCAGAGCACATTCCATTGAAGTACTTGTAAAACAAGCACAAAGATGCAACATTGCAGCGATGGAACAGGGGCTGGAGTTTGGTGGATAGTGAGGGACCTATAAAGTTTGCGACTCTTTTTTCGACCTTGTCTAAGAGGGAGAGACTAGTGGATAATGCACCAGCCCATATGTGGCAACAATACTCCATGCATGGGCGGATGGTGGCTTTGTAGAGATATAGGATCATGTCAGATGTGAAAAGTTTTCTAGCACGGTAGAGAGATCCCACCTTCTTTGCACAGCCTAGCAATGTCTTCAATGTATTTGTTCCAATTCATGTTATCTGTGAAAATTAGGCCAAAGAGTTTGAATGATGAACTCTCAGGTAGGGTGTTATTTGCCATGACAATCGGTGGTTGAAGAGGTTTCTTGTACTTATTTAAGGAAAGTAGCTTTGTCTTTGCATCATTAAAAGTTAGCATCCATTTTTTACCCCAATCCACTACAGACTGGCGGTCATTTTCTAAGGATTCAGCGATTGCCTCAGATATGTGCGAGCCGGTTTTGCACACATGACGAGAGTAGAGAGCAAATATTCCTATCTCAGTCTCAATTACATCAGGGAGGTCATTTATGAAAATCAGGAACAGTAGAGGTCATAGGATAGATCCTTGGGGTTCACCAACATTTATGTCATGTTGTTTGGATGAACGACCATAGAGGACAACCTGAATCTTTCTTTTCGTACGGAAGGATTTAATTATATTAAATATTTGTTAAGTAATATCATATGAGTGCAGTTTTAGGAGAAGCCCTTCATGTCAGACCTTGTCAAAGGCTTTGGAATATTATATACGATACAAGTAAAACGATTTTATAATGTTAAACGTAGATCTAATTTATTTTGGGATGCGAATGCTGTTGCTCTGCCGGAACATTAATTGCAAAGTTCCTATCTGAAAGTAACACCGGTTGGTTGTTGAATATAACAATTGGGTTTTATTATTTTTTAAATTTATTTGTGTTATTAATACTTATTTTTACTATTATTTATTCCTCTCAGCCAAACTAACGTTATATATATGTTCTCAAGCCCTTTTAAGGAATGTCTCCCTACAGCCCAAAGAGAACAAGTACATAACATCTATATTGGCCATACTACAACAACTCTCTCTCTCTCTCTCTCTCTCTCTCGACGTCTAACTTACCATTTAACCGATACCAGCGCCATCCTAACGTCACATTATTACACATAACAAAAGACTACAGTCAGCTGACATACGGAAAATATTAACATCTAACACCAAAATAATACACAAAAATAACTGAATAAACACTTAAAATACTAGAAACAATATTCATTTAAACTAAACAGCCTAATATTAACAAAATAGCTTTCAACACAGGTACTAACATATTAAAAGTATTCCACAATTAAATGAAAATGAAGTAATAAAAAAAATAATGGTAATAATAGTAATAATAGAATAAATAATAATAAATAAATAAATAATAGAAATAATAAGAATTAATTGAATAAATAAATAACCAATAAAACCAAATACACAAACAGATAGAATAGAATCAACTCAACCACACACCCTCTCTTTTGTTTTATTCGCCCTTAACAATACCTATAAAACATTAACTCAAGACTTCTTATTTTAAAAAACCTAATCCTGAAGACGACTAAGAAAGTCGAAAGCGCTCGAAAAAAAATGGCTGAATTAAGAACAATCGGAAAATACTCTACGGATTGCCACCTGAAAGCAGATGGATAGCTCGACGGTTTGAGAACATCACGAAGAAGATTTAAAAATGAAAAAGTTCCGTGACGTTCAACAACACTTGCTTGGATACATATATATATATATATATATATATATTATACGTACATATAACTAATCCATGGGCACGTGTTTCTGGCTCACAGCCGTCGTCAGCATGGCTAACTTAGACAAGTATCGAACCTTCGATATTGATGCCTATAGTCCAGCGTTTTATCATCGGACCAAGACGCCCTGTCTAGAAATACGTACAATTTTTATTACCTAAATATTTAATTATTATTCATGTAATTATTTATATTGTTGATTGCAGTGTTCCTTGTTTTTTTTTTGGCTTACTACTGATTCTATTGTTTCACTTTCTAAGTGATTAAGATGCAGTTAATTGCATTATTAGTCGCCCTTAACTTTATAGGACGTATTTTTCGTTAATATATATATATATATATATATATATATATATATATATATATATATATATATTAACTTGATAGGACGTATTTTTCGTTAATATATATATATATATATATATATATATATATATATATATATGTTTATTTCATACGTAGATAAAAGTAATCCCTGGAAACGTGTTTCTGGCTCACAGCTGTCATCAGCATGGCAAGGATCAAACCATGCTGATGACAGCTGTTAGTCAGAAACACGTGCCCATGGATTACTTTTATGTACGTATAAATTAAACAAAAAATATATATTAACGAAAAATACGTCCTATAAAGTTAAGGGTGACTAATAATGCAATTAACTGCATCTTAATCACTTAGAAAGTGAAACAATAGAATCAGTAGTAAGTAAAAAAAACAATGGAACGTTGCAATCACCAATAAAAATAATTACACACACACACACACGCACACACACACACATATATATATATATATATATATATATCTAGAGAGAGAGAGAGAGAGAGAGACATACATACATATATATAATAAGGTATTAAGAACGCTGAAGAAAATGCAGAGAACCAGATTGATGTGAAACTGGCAAAAATAAAAATAGACAATCATCTATTTATTTTTATTTTCAATCTAACATAATAAACGTGACTGAATGATTGAAATGATTTGATATTTCGGGAAACCCTTCTCATTGTCAAAAATGGACACACATCTTAGCGAATTCCAGACAGTAACCTTTTCATTTGTGTCTAATTTGGACAAGGGCAGGTGTCTCCCGAAATATCAAATGATTTCCAATAATCCGAACACGTTGATTATGTAAGATTTTTTTAAAAAATAGATAATTGTAAGATCTCACCTTCGATTGTTTTTTCATTTTCTTTCCAGTTTCTCAACAATCCGGCTTTCTGCATTCTCTTCAGCCTTATATATATATATATATATAAATATATATATATATATATATATATATATATATATATATATATATATATATATATATATATATATATATATCACACATTAAACATACTTGCAGCAATCCATATCAAAACATAGCAACCTACATAAAATACTGTTATATACATAACAAGTAAAACTATTTTATAATGTTTAACGTAGATACAATTTATTTCGGAACGCTTACGCTGTTTCTCTGCCGGAACATTAATTGCAAAGTTCCTATATGAAATTAACACCGGTTTGTAATTGAATATAACGATCTGACATACAACGTTCCCGGTGTTTATTGTTTTTATTTTTTTCTCCAACTTTTTATTCATTGTTTTTGTCACCTGAAGATTATTTGACGAAGAATAAAAAATACTCGTGATACACATGGGACAGTTTTTAATCTTTTTGATTTTGAGACCAAAATTATTATTAGAAACATTGAACAAATGAATTATTTCAATAAAAAAGGACCAAATGGTACTATGACTTATATATATATATATATATATATATATATATATATATATATATATATATATATATATGCATGGAGTATTGTTGTCACATCTGGGCTGGTGCATAATCTACTAGTCTCTCCCTCCTTGACAAGGTCCAAAAAAGAATCGCCAGCCTAATAGGTCCCCCACTGTCAACCAAGCTTCAGCCTCTGTCCCATCGCCGCAATGTAGCATCCTTGTGCTTGTTTTACAAATACTTCAATGTCTTATGCTCCGATGAACTGGCTACTCTGGTACCCCCTCGACGTAAATTTACTAGCTATTTGCTTTCTCGCTTAGTATTCATCAGTGTGGCTAGTGGGAAAGTTGGAAAGTAAAGGTGAAATGAATAACTGTATATTATGAAAAATAGTGAGCAAGTACAAATCTAAAAATATTAGAGGGAGAAAAGGTGACATAGAGAAGCTTAGAGTAGTGATGGGGGGCATGCAGTTAAGGAGAGGGTAAGTCAAGAGAAATATGGAGAGCTGAGAGAGACGGTGATGAAGGAAATAGCGAATGCAGAGAGGGGGGGGGAAGCAAAAGTAGGAGCAAAAAGTGAGATAAATGGACGGAGAAAAGGGCCGGGCGCAGATCGGACACGGATCCTGATTCAATTTATTGGGCGGTTTCGCATCAGGGACTTTTTGACATCGTCATAAATCAGGAAAGAGCGCTAGAAAGACAAAATGGTTAGATGAAGCGATAGAAGGAGTCGGGGTGAGTGAGCGACAGGGATATATATATATATATATATATATATATATATATATATATATATATAAATAAGCGAGAGAGGGAGAGAGAGAGGAAGAGTTAATCTGGCAAAGCACGTTGTTTGGCTCCGAAAAACAAAATGGCGCCGACTATACTTTTGGCGGGCTTTTTTTATTCACTTGATTTTCCATCAAAGAAATGGGGACGGGATAGAAACGGTTACTTTTGAAAATCGGGGTCAACGCCGATCCGTGATAACTTCAAATCAAGCCCTGTCCTTCATGAGGCACGCAGAGGCTCGAAAGTGGATCGCATAGATCACAGACACGCGATGTCCTTAAAAGGATCGAGGTAAAAAAAGAGGGGAATGCCCAAGATGAGGGGTAGCGACAGCGAAGCGAAGGCGTGATGTAAAAGCCTAAGAAGAAAAAAGGGGTGGTTGTAAGGGTAAGTTTAGTTAAGGGTCGGGATATTTTTGATAGGATCGCCTGAGTGCCGATTTTTTGCTGCTCTGAAGAAGGTTCGGGCGTGGAAGCTTCGGGATTGCGAAAGGATTTTAGCAAGAAAGACGCTTCGAAATTTCCACTGTTTATCGACATACCAAAGATCTGAATCTTGTGTTGTCAGCAGATTCAGCTATCTCGTCTCTCTTTCTCTCTTTAAATCTATCTTTTATTTTTAATCTCTCTTTTTCTCTCTCTCTTTCTCTCTCTTTCTCCCTCTCTCTCTCTCTCTTAATCTCTCTTTCCCTCTCTCTCTTACTCACTCAGGAAAATCACACATACAACATCGATATCTTTACTTCACATTCTCTACTTCCTGTCTATGTATTGATCATACTATCGATACTCATCCTTCTATATTTCTTTCTCTCTTTATCTATGTCGTTTTCTCTCTCTCTCACTCTCTCTCTCTCTCTCTCTCTGTATTTCTCTCCATTTATATATATATATATATATATATATATATATATATATAGTAGAATTTGATATATTCGGACTACTGTTCTCATCTTAGGTGTTTTAATCACAACGTTTCGGCCGATGTAACCTCCGACCTCCTTCAGGTGTACCTTTTCGAACTCGGGAATCTGGACGGAATTTCGAACGGAACCTTTTATTAAATCCACGGGGCTAGCATGCTCTCTTTTAATCTGAAGTTTGAAGGTTCAATTCTCAGTGCGGGTAATACGAAGAATTGCGAATTACTGAAGACTTCTTCCCAGTCATGGCAGATGGAACGAGAGCATGCGACCCGGTGTGAATTTGATAAAGGGTTCCGTTCGAAATTCCGTCAAGATTCCCGAGTTCGACAGAAATATTACAGAGTTCGACAAGGCACACATATAGAAGGTCGGAGGTTACACCGGCAGAAACGTTGTTATAAAACGTTGTGATAAATTCTACAAATTATCAACCTTCATCTAAAAAATTCCGAAGCATAAAACATATATATATATATATATATATATATATATATATATATATATATATATATATATATATATATATATATATATATATATATATATATATAAGAGTTTGTTGTAGTTTGCATTCTATGTAATATATAGATAAGTTGTTAATTCAGCAGATTCAATTACCGATACGATGGCTTAAATTGGTCTTCTTTGCTTCCGTCCAATCAGCCCGACAGTGGTTTAGTTGCTGTCGCGATGGGGTATGTTTCTGTTCGGTCCTAGAAGGTTCATCCTCCTGTGGCACAATGCGTAATCTTTGGGGGAGCAAAGTGCTTCCCGTTATATTCGTAACTTTTGCGCCAGAGTTGCAAATAAAGTGAATTCCCTGCACTAAAAATGTCAGCTCACTGATCGGGGTATTCGGTGTAATCTGATGTCAGCTAAAATATAAACAATGCTGGAGACACCAGCTAGGTTCAAGAGGTCAAAGAAAACCTGTCACCGAGATTTGTTGAAACACTCATGACGGCTGTATTCCCTCTCTCTCTTTCTCTCTTTCTCTATCCCTCTGTCTCTCTTTCCTTCTCTCTCACTTTCCCCCCTTCTCTCTCTCTAGAAAAAAAAGTGAAAATTAAGAGACTGGTTTGAATTCTGACAGAGACGCACGCGTCTTGTCGCGCGTTCTGGTATGTTTCTTTCAACATATAATAAATCATATTTGTATATAAAAAGTAAAATGGTTTGCTCCATTATTACATAATGTTTGATTTGCAGCACGATGGTCCTGACCAAACAGCCGGCTAGCCAGTCCCAGAAGCAGACGACAGTGACTATCGTCAGACGATGATTGTTCACTCGCTATAACAAGATGAGACATTGCACATACGTGCACATGTTGTCACACATCGCCCCGTCGTCACAAAAGTCCAGCAAAGATCGCCCAGCCGTCCAAAGCCATGGTGCCACATTGATGCCGGTCGCAATAGATATCCCTTCGTCCAAAAGCAAGTAATATTGCCTCCAAGGCTTTACTCGGAGATAGTCCTAGTTTATTGCTAATCACCTGAGGCGCCCCTACTGGAAAATTCAGTGGGACTGCTCAGGCATTTTTTGTAGGACAGAGTGAAGCTCACTCTATGTGCTGGTTTTCAAAAGTTAAATAAACATACGGTGTTCACCTTTCTTTCAATAACTACAAGAAACCTCTTCAGCCACCGATTGTAATGGCAAATAACACCCTACCTGAGAATTCATCATCCAAACTCCTCGGCCTAACTTTCACAGATAACATGAATTAGAATAAATACATTGAAGACATTGCCATGGCTGTTGCAATGAAGGTCGGCTCCTTCTACCGTGCCCGTAAACTTCTCACACCTGACACGATCCTATATCTCTACAAAGCCACCATCCGCCCATGCATGGAGTATTGTTGCCATATCTGGGCTGGTGCATCATCCACTAGTCTCTCCCTCTCAGACATGGTCTAAAAAACAATCGCCAACTTGATAGGTCCTTCGCTATCCACCAAACTCCAGTCCCTGTTCCATCGCCGCAATGTTGCATCCGTGTGCTTGTTTTACAAGTACTTCAATGGATTGTGCTCTGACGAGCTTGCTGCTCTGGTGCCCCCACGACGCAAATTCAATAGACCAACCCGACAATCTGCCAAATCCCATCGATTCACTGTGTAGGTCCCCAGATGCCTAAGAGCTTTCTACTTCAAAATCTTCTTTTCTCGTGATGCTTGAATCTGGAACTCACTCCCTGCTCCCTGTTTTCCTGACGGTACTGACATACAGAAATTTAAAACTAATATAAACTGCTGCTCAGCCTCTAATTTAGGTTGACCCCCAAACTCTCACCCTTTTTCTCAGTAGCCCCTTACGTCTACAGTGGCGGCCATCCTTGTTTGGGGTGAACTATGTTAAAAAAAAGAAAGCAAAAACTGGATATAATTTCATTTTCACAATTAACCATAGATTTTCGATCGAATTCAGATCAAAACGTGATTTTATTTTCATTCCATTATCTTCTTCCTTTCAAGCTTTTAATGGAATAAAAAATGTCCGCGAACCATTCATACCCCACGATGAGAATTGCCGCATCTAAATCCACACTTCATTTCGAAATTGCAAGTCTAACACTTGCAATATTCAAAGAATATTTGGTCCATAAAACCGTAATAATAAAAACTGTTCTTTTCCTTTAATAACTTCAGTTGCCAATTATAAGACATCTTTCCAACCTTCAGTTGCTATGACTGATAGCACCTTTCCTGAGAATTCAACGTTCAAACTCCTCGGCCTAACATTCACAGGCAACATGGATTTGAATAAAGACATAGAAGATACTGCCAAGACTGCTGCAAAAAAGTGGGCTCTCTTAACCGGCTAGTAAACCGCCCACACCTGCCAGTGTCTTACATCTCCATAACGCCACCATCCGCCCATGCATGGAGTATTGTTGCCACATCTCGGCTGGTGCACTGACCATTAGTCTCTCCCATTTGGACAGGATGCAAAAAAAGAGTATTTAAGCTAATAGTTCCTGCACTATCGACTAAACACCTGTCGCTGTTCAAGCACAACAATGTCGCATGCCTGTGTTTGTTTTACAAGTGTTTACAGAATGTGCCCCGACAAACCTACTGCACTTGTAAGCCTCAAAGTAAATACCGGCGAGGAACCTGACTAGAAGCAAAATCCCACCCCTATATTTTAGAGGTACCCAGATGCCGGAAAACTTTCTACTCTGATAGCTTCTATTCGCTTGCCTTTGGAATTCCCTCCCTGCTCCCTCGACTCTACTAATATGCATACATTTAAATGTAAGGTGAACAAACATCTTGCTGCACACATCCCCACTAAGGATGCCCCCCTCTAAATCTGTCTCCTTATCATAGTAGCCCCTTACATTTCAGTGACTATTTCTACTGTAAAAACTTTTGAATCAACTGATTTTGCTAAAAAATATCCAGTTCATGATATTATCTGATTCTAAAAAGGAGATTTAATTGTGCATTATTACTGATTTAAATTTTGTTTTTCCAGAACTCTGAATACCAACAAACACCTGGAAATTGGAAAATACCTCCATCTTGGAGATTGACTTGTGGAAGTGCTTTTGATCCAACACTTGATCACTGATGTTTGCTAACTTAAATTGATATTAAAAAAAAAGATTTACTTTACATTTATTGCTCCCATTTCCTAATTAGATTTTTGTTCTTTTTTCATAAATCTGGCTCATAATCACAGCAGTCCTTTACGTCTCAATATTCCTTGTTTTGGGTTAATAAAAAGTTGTAAAAAGGGTAACTGTTCAGGGTAACTACTTCATTGACTTTGGATAATCCAATAAAGGGGTAGATTGACAATTCCATCTCATATCATCACATTGCAATCATTGTGTTGTCGCCGCAGACACCTGCATCAGATAACACCCACCCGTTCGTCTATCTATCAGGTAAAGCGAGTGTCAGCGGCCGGGATTAGGGTTAAGGTTAGGGTAAGGGTTAGGGTTAGGGTTAATATATACAGGGCTTTGGACAAAATAATAGAAACACCTTGTGATTTTTGCATCAATTTTAAATCACCTATAATATTTTTTTAATTTATCAAAATGTTGGTTTCTATTTTATTTATTCATGGTTATTGTTGTCCTGAATTAGTTGGTTAAATTTTTTATTTTTATTTATTTCAGATAGTGCATATTAGTGAGAAATAATTAAATGACAGATCTATTAGATTTCCGAAAAGGGCAGATTGATGATACCCGTATTGCAGGTGCTACTGTAACGGAAGTGGCTTAGATGGTGGCCGTATCGAGAGGAACTATCTCGAAGGTGATGACAGCCTGTGAAAAAGAAGGAAAACATCCTCCCCTAAACAAAATTCTGGAAGAAAGCCGAAGCTGTCTGAAAGAGATAGTAGAGCCCTTGTAATGATTGTGAAGAAATGGTACGAATCTCGGAACCCAAAATGACAGCAGAGCTTCAAAATCATCTGGATAATCCTGTTTCAACAAAAACTATTCGTCGAGAGGTTAACTAGGATGGATTTCATTTAAAATTTCAATGTGCTTCCATTATTTTGTCCAAGGTCCGTTCAAAAGTCATAGCTTCGCTATAACTTGTTTTAGTTTGTATCGGCAAGGCGAGTGTTTATTGTCATTTTCTTCTGCAACTGATTCAATATAATCTTTTGACCTAACATTAACCAGTAAGCATGAAAGTAATATTTCTGACTAACGTGCATTATTCGGTCTCTGGTGCCTCAAAACTAATAGATATTAAAGTATTGTTTACCATATAAAGCTATGGACCATTTGGAACCTGAACATGTTAGGTATTTCAGTATATTTTGTGACGGTTTCGAATTTTAATTGATCACAAACAAACGGAATATGAGGTTTCTTTATATAATAGAATGTAATAGAAGGGAATACTATTATTATTTCATTAACCCTTATAAACTCTAAAACTATGTTTTGAATCGCACAAAACTTGGCATCAAGGGACCTTCGCATGACGTAAGCAATCAGATTAAAGATCGTAATTTGGGTGTTTTGGTTAAGGCGAAAAGTTTACTCCATTTTGAGTATTTATATAAAGAGTTCTCAATAAATCAGTAGATCCGATTTGTTGTATGGAAATATACATGTGCTAGCAAAATACACATACCCGTTTGTGTTTCACTTGTGTATAGATTTCGTGAGATATTTGCTTGGCCTTTTGGCTAGTGACAAAGGATAGTAACTGTTCCGACATTACATTTCATTTTTCTGCCCTCGATCCGTGAAGGAGAAATACTTTTAGACTGAAGCACTTTTCATTTTTGTCTTTATCCAGAGTTTTTAAAGAGTTGGATTTAGCCCACATTTATTAATGATCTTGTGTCTAACTCTGAGAGAACATGTGCACAATTATTGAGCTTACGACATAAAAATGATATGTTTGTATCTAAAATAAATATAAAAATATACAAAAACATAAAAACAAAAAGAAAAAAAAACAAAAAAGACAAAATGGATAAAAACATAAAGACACAAAAGTAAAAAAAACAACAAAAAAAAAACAGAAAAAAAACAAATATTTTTATAAAACCATAAAATAAAAGAAATACAAATAAACAAACTGATAAAATGAAAAAAAAAACAGGTAGAACAAAACAGAAAATAAGACAAATGAAAAATGCACATAAAATGATAAAGATGACTAAACTAAAAGTACGGGAACAAAACTCAACAAAGAGAACAATTAAACAAAAACAGAAAATAAAAACTAATTTGCATTTATTCGAGCTGTTAATCAAGTCGAATCGTTTGGCACAAATCGACAGAACATAGAAAACATTTTTGAAACAAGTGTAAATAATGACTTAGGAAAAAAATTAGAGCACATCCTGATCAAAGTGTATTCGTTTAATAATTGACGTCTTATAATTATATAATAGACATCTTATAATTATATATATATATATATATATATATATATATATATATATATATATATATATATAAGGAGATTGTAGTTAGCTTGAAGCATTGCTGGTAAATATAAGTGTAGGTTTGCAATCCGAGGCTGTAGCAATGCGATATAGTTGCCGGAAGGTCGAGAGGGTGAACAGAAACAAACGAGAAGAGAAAACGAATCTCAGAAGGATTTATTAATATTTCACGTAAAAACTGATTAAGTACCAGAATAGTAAATACTGTCAGGTAAATAAAACGTTCGGCAAAAGGTAATCTTAAATTTTTAGAAAGAAAAACTTTCATTATCAAAAGACAACAATTAAAGACCGAATAGGTCGAAAAAACAGGCAAAAACCGGAATCAAATTGTTGAACCACTGCAGCAGACCATTGGGAGTATGGACGCATATATATATATATATATATATATATATATATATATATATATATATATATATATATATATATATACTATCGGAGTTACCTAGTGTTGCCCAGATTAGAGTGTGGGGTAGCATCATATGCAGTATCATCGTAGGGAGAGTTTACTTTAACAGCAACCTTGATGCTGTCAGCTAGATATCTTACTCACCGAGCTATTCAGATATATGTTAATACGCTTCAACTAACGCTAATAAAT
>OY744530.1:5704700-5707200 GCA_963556195.1 Sepiola atlantica
TTACTTTAACTTACGCTGTTAAGCTTCTATTTACAAACTGTTTTTATTATTCCATGTTTTATTTATTAAAATAAAAGATGTGATTTTTTTTCTTTTCTGTCAACAAAGAAACTAACACATTGTACTGGAAAACAATATAATAGATTTTAGAATCAAATTGTTTAAGTAAAAAAAGGTCATTAAATAAACACACACACACAAACACACACACATTCTAACGAATTTAATTTAGGTAAATTTTCTTTCCGAGACCATTTACATAACTAATGGTGTTCACTGTATTTGATTTTCTGGTGCTTTTACACTATAGGACCCGCGCTAACTTTAACTCCATCGTTAGGGTTAGGGTCAGAGTCAAAGTGTGGGTAAGGTTAGGGTTAGGGTTTGGGTCAGGATCAAAGTTAGCACGGGTCCTACAGTAAAAGAGTACGGATTTTTTTTGTTTTATTTCAGGTATACCTTCCTTCCAATTCGAAAAATACTGTTCGCTGTGTTTAATTTTTTAAATTGTTGATTTTAACAATTTTATTGAAACAAATTGTTTAATTAAAATAAAAATTGATTTAAAAATTACTACTTAAAAAAACACACACACATTGCAATGAATTTAATTTAGGTAAACTTCTTCTCGAGAGCATTTAACTAACTAATCGTATTCGCTATATTTAATTTTTTTTATTATTTTTCTTTTGGTGTGTTCCTTTTTCATTAAAAATACTGATATGTATGGATTAGAATATAAAAAAAATGGGGGGGGCGGTCAAAACAAATTTCTTTTTCTTTTCTTAACTAAAAATATTCCTATGTATGGGGGAGGTCAATAAAACATTTTAGCGGGGGATTCAAAAAATTGTTTATCTTCGTTTTTTTAAACTAAACCTATTTCTATTTATGGGAAGGGTAATACAAAAATCGGGGTGGGGTCGAAAAATTTTTTTTCTTTATTTTCATCTAAAAATATTCTTAGTCATAAACAAACAATATCAACGTCTAACCACCCAAGAAAATGACTGAGGCTCCATCGGTTTACACGTGAGCGTTCATTTCTGACGCGGGAGCCTAGCAAAAATAATCGACCGGAGGGAGCATATATTTTATAGTATATATATAATATATATTAAATATATCTTCTATATATTACATATATATATTATATATATTTATATATTATATATTATATATATTATACATATACTATATATATTATATATATACAATATATATATTATATATATTATATATATGATACATATATAATATATACATATAAATTTATTATACATATAATATATATATATATATATATATACATATTTATATATATATATTGAATATATAAAATATATTTATCTATCTATCTATCTATCTATATATCTATCTCTCTCTCTCTCTCTCTATATATATATATATATATATATATATATATATATATATATATATATATATTTATATATAGTAGTTTTGTGTTGCTATTTCGGTAGGGAGGCCTGTTAACAGAAGACAAATCATCCGCCGCATTGCCGTTTAAACATTTATTTTTGATAATAAAAAAAACATCAAAGAGAAAGTCGGTGTTAATAGGTGCTACAATTTCTGTTCAACTCTCCGACAGAAAAACATAAAAGAGCCTTTAACGTTCGAAGTAGGTCTAATGACACAATCGAGAGATAATGCATATTTCACACCTACCAGTTTATTGTTGATAACGCATTCAATTGTAACCGTAACCTAGGACGGTACTAGAAAATAATCATTAGCATGTTATATATATATATATATATATATATATATATATATATATATATATATATATATATATAGAGAGAGAGAGAGAGAGAGAGAGAGAGAGAGAGAGAGATTAACCTAATTGCCCTGAAGGTGGACAAGGATGGGCCACAAAGTACTTGGGAGACAAATCCAAACTATGGCAACTTCATCAGCCAATTCCCCCCCGAAACAAAGATCCTGATCCGAACTATTGAAAGGATCTACCAAAGGATATCTAGACATTAGTTGTCTCTTATATTCAACAATACTTGCCTGCAATAGAAAATGCTGTCTTTACACACACACAAATATATATATACATATATATATATATATATATATATGTGTATATATATATATATATATATATATATATATCACTTGATACACAGGACTTCTCAACTATGGCTGCTGTGTGTTTATTATATATATATATATATATGGGTGTATATATGTGTATGTATTTATTTTTTTTATATATATCTATAGGTTTGTAGGTGTATATCTAGATGTGTATAGGTGTGTATAGATTTGCTTATATAGACGCTTATGTGTAATAGAACAACTAGATTTAGAAAGCAGAAAACTAATGATATTTATCAACTTCCAGGAGGAGAAATCACAGAGAATAGTGGCCAAATACGACGTATTTAAATCATTCTACAACCCTCAAAAGAATCCAGGTTTGGAGGGCTTTGAGAGCGACCTAGTAAATCATCCTTGGGATTTAATA
>OY744530.1:5709700-5722200 GCA_963556195.1 Sepiola atlantica
GTTTTTGACATCATTTTGGAGGCACACACAGACAGAAAATCAAACTTTGTTTTAAATAAAACACAACCATAATATTATTGCCACTAAAAATGCAGCAAACCAAAGGGGAGTAATTCATAAAAACTCGACTCAGTTGCAGTATAAATACAGAGAACGCGACAACTGATTTTCTCCAATCTAATTTAATTACAAAAGTTTTAGCTGAAACAGCTATTACCGAATGATAAAACGAACAGCAAAATACAACTCTTTAATTTATTTTTAGTAGAATATTTTTAATACAATTTAGTTAATAAAGTAACTGTTGTGTATTACATAACTGTTAAATTCAATTTTATTTATACTATAAAATAAAACAATCACCTAAAATTAATAGATTTTATAGTATTTAAACCATTAATAATTAATCCCAATTAACACATTCACAGTATCAATATTAAAGTAGTTATTTTATTATAACGTACTTAGATACCTATGATTTATGGTTTGAATGTGTATCTTGTGTAGTTTCTGAGATCTTACCGGAGACACGCACGCAGACACACAGACAGAAAATCCGTCTTTAATTCAGATAATAAACCACCAAAACAGAACCAATAAGAATACGCTGAATCGAAACTCGACTCAGTATAAATACGATTATTTGTATATGCAAACAAAAAAGCAAACGACAACTGATTTTTTTTCAATCTAATTGAATTACGAGTAAAAAAAAACTGTGTAATAGAAAGTAAGCACTCAGGGTGGGTTGAACCAACTTTCTTTGAACGAGGAAGTTTCTAGGGAATCTTACATTCACAAGAGGTACCTAGTCGCATGCGATAACAATAGAATGCGCGTGTTTAAGTACAAAGTGGGATATTTGTAAGTGAAAAACAAAATAAAGTTAAAATTAATTCCTGTTAAGTATCAAATACAGCTAATGAATTAAATAATATTTTGCAATAAAATGCAACGAACTGGTTATATTTCATCGAAGTTAAAACTTTCAAAAGATGCATTTCAATGAAGAAATCAACCGTCGAAATTAAATATTGACAGATTATCGACACTAAAAATAAATCAAAATGAAGAGAAACACAAAAAAATGTGAAAAGACTCACACAAGAATAACAGCTTTCAATCTTATCGTCTGCCTCTCAGGCGGAACTTCATCAAAGTAAATATATTTTACAGTTTTGAGAAATGATATGATCGTCGGCTGACTTATATAGAAACGGGAATGGGGAAGTTGCGATATGAAACGAAACAAACCGATGAAGCGAAATTACAATAACGAATTAACACGATGATGAGCATTCCGATGTTTTGAAGGATCCGTGAAGATGTACAGCCGTGTCTATATTGATTGAGTTCTCAGATTAGAAAGAGAAAATAGAATGTATAAATACAAATTAATTGTATGACTAAGATCGGATATTTTTTTATTTTGTTCATATTTCCAGTTATACTTTTAAAGCCAACCGGCTATCATATCTAGCATGGTACTTAAGTCGAGTAATTCATATGCATACATTTATACAAGCACACATACATCAATACACTGTTACAAAGACGTGCGCGCACATAGGAACACATCCACATACACACATATATATATATATATATATCCAGATTGAGCAGACATTTTCTTTTGAAAAAGAGGTATGCTTCAAAATTGAAAAGATATAATAATAACAACAAACTATAACACCATACTATACAATCCTGATTCAATACATTTCGTTGATAAATAAATATTTAATTAAAATTTATTTAATTTTATCACTTAATCTATTTACCGTTGTCTCGTATCAAATAGTGTTTTCAACCAAAATGTATTTGAACCGCCTTAAAATAAAGTGTAACTTCTTACATGTATATACATGCATATATATATATATATATATATATATATATAGTTAAACATTATTTTCTAGTTTAAAGGTCATTTTGTAGTAGTATTCCTATTGAACACTTAATGAGTTAATAAACTTGTAAACTATGCAAATGTTATCTACTTTCACACTTCATTATTCGTATATGCATATATATTATTAGTTAAACATCATATAATTTATACATTATTATATATATATATATATATATATATATATATATATATATATATATATATATATATATATAAACTAAAAAGGTAAAAAGATAATTAAGTTTTTTGCAACATAAAACTTGATTATTATTATTGATACATTTATTAAAGCTCCATGAGCGTTCCCTGTGCTAGTCTATCAAGGACTAGATAGCCTACTTTGGCGTACACCTCAAACGGCACTTGAGCAATAGCAGCTGTGATGTTCTTATTATGTTCAACGATGCTATAAAAATACCATTTCCGCTTTCGAATGGCACATGGAATAGAATAAATTCTTTAATATAAAACAAATATGAACAAAAGAAAATATATAGTTACTCATGGCAGACCCTGTTTGTGGGAACTTTACGCACGTCTTCACGAGCGTAGAACGAGATACAAGTTTTGTGTTAATAATACTAATCTTCTTTTAACGTCCATTTTCCATCTTCAAGATTATGAGGATACCTTGTGAAAGGGTTTACTAGGTGTCAAATCTTTAGCAGTTTACAAATATAGAAAGATACAAATTGTATTTCAAACTCGTTTAAGCTTCTAGCACAGGTTGCGTCGTAGTCGATGTTGAACAAGTAGTGCCGATTCGAATGGGATGACCATGATTTTATCATCGACGATGCAGTTAATGACATAGGGTGGGGATTGCTTTTTGTTATGTTCAATGTTTTGTTCTCTTAGCACATTTGTTTTTATTTTATATTTCTCTTGGTCGTCGTGGTGGTGTGCTTCTGGAGAGATTGATTTATCTTGTAAGTTGAACCCAGTCATTATTCAATAGCACCCATCGCTTCCAAGCGTGACCTTCGCAGTTCTTACGCTTCAATGATCAACGAGACGAATTTTTTTGAAGCGGGCGGTAGTGTTAAGTTGAGTGGTCGATGCCGCGCGCAGACACACGACTCAAACGAGACCCGCATCGGACCAATAAACATCGTCAGAAAACACGGAATGTTAACAGGAAGAAGGGCGGTTCGAGAAAGAAAG
Organism: Sepiola atlantica; assembly: GCA_963556195.1. Lineage (NCBI taxonomy): Eukaryota > Metazoa > Mollusca > Cephalopoda > Sepiida > Sepiolidae > Sepiola > Sepiola atlantica. The sequence continues at coordinate 5,712,777 of OY744530.1, forward strand.
AGGGTCAGAGAGTATTGTCCATTTGGGGAAGGAGGTGAGGTTATTTGACTGATATTCTTTACCCTCCTCTTTCTAAACTCCCGATATCCTATTCGCCGCCATCTTGAACATTTCTTTTTTAATGGCAGTTGTTCTATGATAGCCAGAGACATCAAGTTGCAAGCCCCATTTGCCGCGTGGAAGGAATGAGGTAGGTTCAAGTGATTCCACTTGATAAGACAGCGTGTCGAATGGTTTGGTTTTCCGACCGCCCCACAATCGATGCACAACCGATGTTAACGTCCTGCATTGACTTGCATATTTTCCGAATCTGATCTTGGAAGCGAATATTTGGGATCGTTTGTCGTTGGTCATGTACTTCTGTCAAACACATAAAGAATTGATTTTACGGTAGTTAAAATTTGGCGCTTATCAAAATAGGAAAGACGCTTTTATGGTGGAAGTTATCTTTCTTTTTTGTAAATGCACCGTTATTGTTACTTCCGCAAAAGAGGTTATGTTTTCGGTCGAATTTGTTGGTTTGTCACAATGTTTGTTTGTTTGTTTGTTTGTTTGTTTGTTTGTTTGTTTGTTTGCTTGTGTACACCCTAGCGTCCACATCGCTTGGCCGATCATCACAAAAACCTGTTCGAAATATTAGTCACGGACTAAATTAGAAATGATTTAATTTGGGAATATCTAGGTCAAAGCTACAGGTGACGGTCAAGGAAAGATGGCAGACAGTTTTTACGATAATTTATGTTCTGTTTGTTATAGAGACTAGCTATTTGGCTCCTATTGTAGCAAATGAAGTTTTGTATTTTATTTGAACTTGCGTTCAAAATGTAGGTCACGATAAAAAATGTGACGAAATCTGAACTTCTAATTTATGCTAAATTTGATTCATGGATCTGATGCTCTCTGTTCACAGTAAACACCATACACAACTTTAGACAGATCCGATAAATCTTTTGGGAATTTTCAACGTTTCCAAATCATTCAGGAATACTTAATACAATATGGAGAAGTAATGCCTAAGACGTTTGCCCATTCTTACGTTGTTAGGCGGAAGTGTGCAGTATTTCCTGTTAGTATTTAAAGATAAGACTTGAAAAGAGATTCATTATTTTGATTCAAAATTTCTATTAGAGAAACTCCAACCATCTTAACCAAAACGTATTGCACTGCTGTAATGTTATCTAATGGTCGTTTTCTGTAATATTTGTTTTGGGAAATTGCTTTAAATAACTTCTTTTTTTTTAATGTTTATCATGTTTTAATGGATGTTGTTGTGTTTTACGGCATGTCAACAATCTTTTGATTATTTTATGTCGTAATCGTAAAACATGTTTTTATATCCGATTGATTTGTCGATTCTATTTGAATTTGAAGACATTTTTGTTACATACAGCTTTTAGTTTTTAAAATATGGTCACCCATTTAGTACCGACCAGGCTCAATGTCGCTCACCTTCGATGATTTAATGGAACTCAGTATGTAAACGTGACTATAGCGGTATTTTGATTGGGTAGGTCTACAAGCTTTATTCGTCTTTCACCGGGAATAGTAAACGTATTTATAATGCAATGGTGTATTTCATATACAATTGCTCCACAGGTCAGTTGTTTATAGGAACAAAATATCAAACTCGAATAATGCACAGAAATTATTCAGTAAAACCTGATTTTTAAACATCATTATGTAAACTAAACATCGTATTTAATGTATGTACATTAGAGGGTGACGGTTAAAAAGAGAGTTACTCTTTCTCTAGATGCACAGAGACACACAAGAAAGTACAGAGCGTATTAGAGCGTGATTGAATGGACATAGAGTTGGAGGCGTCGCGAGAAATGCAGATATAGCTAGAAGAGAGGGGTGACTTGTTTTGTTTGTTATAAATTGCGGCTAATTAGAACAAATAAAACATGTTTTCAAACATAACTCAATCCCAGAACTAAAGTATATTTTAGTATTATTTTGTGTGATTAAAGTGAGTATATAATCAAACCGATTAAATATATACGAGACGTACAAGTGACCCGTTGGGTACCAATAACCACAACTATTTGCTCTACTTTGATTCTATTCGGAAATTCTAAAACTCCAATATATCCTTTAAGACAACCTTCTTGCATAATTAAAAGTAACAAGTATTTTACTTGTACATCATCATCATCATCATCATCATCATCATCATCATCATCATCATCATCATCATCATCATCATCATCATTATCATCATCATCAGTATTATTATTATTATTTACTCACTAGGAGTTATCACACTGGTCATCGTCAGTGATCGCCCACTGCCGACAACCTGTGGTATTCCCTGGAGTCCGAGTGACAACAAGTCTCCTCAGGCCTCCAGTATGCTCCACCTCTTTTCGTTCATCACCGCTGATGACCTTGCGGTAATCGCAACAGCCACCTACCAACGATTTCCCGCTGATAAGGGCCATTATTATTATTATTATTATTATTATTTGGACTACACTAGAAGTGTTCACTGATAATCATAGGTGTTTATTTTTCCTGGAGTCTGAGTGACAATAAGTCTCCCCCGCTTTCCAGTACTCTCCACATCTTTCGATAATTATTGAAAATGACTTTGCATTATCACAACAGCTGCTGACCATTGATTTCTCGCTGGCATCGATCATTAGTCTTCTCAGGGATTTGGGTGGCAATACGCCTCCCCAAGGTCCCAGTCTTCGCAACACCTTTCCAGTGGAGGTCTAGTAAGGTGATCTCTCTCCTCGGTGTGTCCACCCTCCTTGCCCCTTCACGAGTATTTTGTGTGGTATTGGCCGAGGCTGATTCCATGACTTTTTTCGATGGGGTAGTTTATGAAATTTCTTGCATTTTCTGTTCTTAGGTTTCATGTGATAATGTTCTTTCTGTGTTTTTGTTTTCTTGCTATTGCAACTTTCATGTGCCTGATTAGCATTCGTTGCAAGATTTATTTTGTTATTATTATCATCATCATCATTCTTATTATTATTATTATCGTTATTATTATTATTATTTAGAAATAAAGGGACATTTGTTGCTATATTTTTAACATATGTGTTTGTTGTGTGTACATATACGTATGTAAATTAGATGGCAATGTTGAGAAAAAAGAATCACTCTTTCACTAAACGCTCATATTGAGAAATAGTACATAATAGTGAAATCAAACTAGAGTGGGCGGAGAGAAAGAAATGCATGTATAGCTAAAAGTGAGATCGGTGACTTGTTCAGTTAATTATAAATTACGGCTGATTAGAGCAAGTAAAACATATTTTTAACCAATATAACTCAATCCAAAACAAAAGGTATATGTTAGTATGTATTCATTTTACTTAAGGTATGTTTCTTGCAGATATATATATATATATATATATATATATATATATATATATATAAAGATAGATGAGAGAAGAGGGATAAACATATACGAATTACAAATTAATTTCAACTTCTACTTTTCAACGCAAAAACATATGTTTATTATTCTTTCCTTAAGCCAAGGCCCATCAAAGATTAAAATTTTATCATCAGAGGAATTACATAAACAGATAAGTTGGCAGTGGAAACGCCAAAATTCAAAATGTGAAAAAATATTAAGTAATAGAGAGTGAGAAAATGCGTGGAAAAAGATAATGGGGCTATCCAGTTAATATATATATGTTTATATATATGCCAGGTTCATATAATATTCCAATAACCATGTTTTTATTTTATTATTTTTATTTTTATTTTTTCACATTTCCAAAAAACATAACATTTCTGTGAGATATATTTTTACGGTACGTTTCATTTGTCTTGTGTCAAACAACATTTTTAGAGACAGACAGACAGACAGACAGACAGAGAGGGTGATTGGTAATTTCACATAATATAATAGATGAAGTCTATTGTAATACTGGGACGATTTGTTCAGTATTAATACTACTTTCTTTCAGTCCCGCGTTATCCGTCGAAAATGACCAGTCTTTGATTGTAAGAGAAATAAAATGGCTGACGCTTTTAATCGAAATTATTTTCACCGTCAATTTAATTCTCCTATAATGTTTTTCCTTAAAACTAAAGAACACTTTCGCGTTCGTTGTTTCAGTTATATTATTGATTTTACCAGACTCCTGTCAATAAATCGATACTTTTGGTAATTAGGCGGATTTTATTGTCCAATCAAACGGAAGAATATCGATCGCGAACGGAAGCGTTTAATCTCTTTTTTCTGAATACCATTTTGAATTGAACTCAAAAGCGAAAAGGTGAATTAACTGTGTTTTTACGCATGATCCAGGAATTTAAATCGATATAGATTGCGTCGAATGATTTGGTGTTTTAAAAATCAATCATTATTATTATTATTATTATTATTATTATTATTATTATTATTATTATTATTATTATTATGATTATTATTATTATTATTATTATTATTATTATTTCTGTCCACTAGGAGTTATCACACAAGTCAACGTTAATGATTGCTCACCGACAACAACCAGTGGTGTTCCCTGGAGTCTGAGTAACAACTCGCCTCCCCAGATTTCCAGTACTCGCCACCTCTTTTCGATCACCACCGCACATTTCCTTGCGGTATCGCAACAGCTGCTTACCATTGATTTCTCGCTGGCAACGACCATTGGTATCCCCTAGGAGTTGGGTTGCAATAAGTCTCCCTAAGGTCTCAGCATTCTCTGCACTCTTTCAATGGAGGTCTAGTTAGTGCTCTCCCTCCTCGGCCTCCCATCCTCCTTGACCGTCTACGACTATATTTTCGTGGTATCAACCAAGGCCGGGGTAAACCTTCTGATTTTACTAATTTTAAAATGAATTGTTCTTAATTCAAATTATGTGACCTAGTCGAGTAACACAGTACATTTTTAAATAAATACATTTCAAAAGTTACATTTGTTTTATCGATTTGAAGAATATTTACTGACAATTATTTTTACGGTAAGAAGACAGGACATATTTATTCGTTTTAATAAGAATTAAATGAGTACAATTTTAAATAAATAAAAATTAACATATTCATTTTATTTATTTAAATAATATTTAGCTGATGAGGACAATTAGTTTTACGAAACGAGAAAGGGTCATTCTTTTAAAAATAATTTTGACACTGAGAGACATTGGCACAAATTCGTCTTTTCCCACAGTCCATTTTTCACAACTTTTTATTGACCAGTTTTCTTTTCTTTTTTCGGTGTACACTTACCTATCAGGCTGCTAGAGAATTCCGGGGTTTTTGGGAAAAAATTCAAATATTTAACATTTTAGGAGGGGGGATCAGTTTCCAATGTAAATTCAACGCAGACTGACCCCCCTCTTTTTGACCATCTCAATTTAAAAAAAAATCTTTTTCGGTGTACAATTACCTATCATGTCAATAGAGAATTCCGGGGGTTTTGGAAAGAAATTTTTAAAAATTGAGATTTTAAGACGGGGGATCAGTTTTCAATGTAAATTCAACGTAGACTGATCCCCCGCTTTTTGACTATCTCAAATTTTTTAAATTATTCTTCTGCTTACAATAACCTATCATGTCACGAGAAAATTCCGGGGTTTTTGGAAATAAATTTTTAAAAATTGAGATTTTAAGACGGGGTATCAGTCTTGTTCGTCTTTTACTATAGTCCGTTTTTCACAACTTTTTACGTCTTAAAATCTCAATTTTTAAAAATTTCTTTCCAAAAACCCCGGAATTCTCTCGCGACATGATAGGTAATTGTAAGCAGAAGAATAATTTTAAAAATTTGAGATAGTCAAAAAGAGGGGGATCAGTCTACGTTGAATTTACATTGAAAACTGAACCCCGTCTTAAAATCTCAATTTTTAAAAATTTCTTTCCAAAAACCCCGGTTGTCAGCAATTTTAGTCGAAATATTTATGATGGTCTAACTTAGAACTGCTTTAATTTTGAGATATTTAAGTCAAAGACGAAGGTCAATTTCATGGAAAAGTAGAAAGTCACACTTTTTTGGTGAAACCTTCGGTGTTGTCCTTCGTAGAAACTCGCTGCTGGGCCCATATTTTAGGAAATGACGTCCCAGCTATTATATAACATTGAGCTTCAGATTTTACTTTGTCATTAAAAAGTTCGACATTTTGACAGAATTGCAACTTATGATTTTTCAACATTTAAAATATACGGCTGATGCCTTTTGATAACACAGCACAATTTCTATCTGGTGAGCTTAAAAGTTTTTGAGTTACTATTGCATAACTTCGGGAATACATCATACAATATGGAGAAGTAAGGCCCAGATAAGATTGTAGTTTATCTTTACATTGTTAGGCGGTGGTATACTGTCTGACGACTGGCACGGTGGCTAAATGGTTAACGATGCGGACTGAGAACCGATAGAGGAGAGAAAGACTAGCAACGTCTCTTCTGTGAGAAAGGGGTTAGGGTATGATAAAGCAGAGAAAGACTGGCAACGTCTCTTCTGTGAGAAAGAGGTTAGGGTATGATAGAGCAGAGAAAGACTGGACACGTCTCTTCTGTGAGAAAGGGGTAAGGGTATGATAGAGCAGAAAAAGACTGGAAACGTCTCCTCGGTGAGAAAGGGGGTAGGGTATGATAGAGCAGAGAAAGACTGGCAACGTCTCTTCTGTGAGAAAGGGGTTAGGGTATGATAGAGCAGAGAAAGACTGGAAACGTCCCTTTCTGTGGGAAAGGGGTTAGGGTATGATAGAGCAGAGAAAGACTCGCAACGTCTTTTCTGTGAGAAAGGGGTTAGGGTATGATAGAGCAGAGAAAGACTGGACACGTCTCTGCTGTGAGAAAGGGGTTAGGGTATGAAAGAGCAGAGAAATACTGGCAACGTCTTTTCTGTGAGAAAGTGGTTAGTGTATGATAGACCAGAGAAAGACTCGCAACGTCCTTTCTGTGTGAAAGGGGTTAGAGTATGATAGAGTAGAGAAAGACTGGACACGTCTCTTTCGTGAGAAAGGGGTTAGTGTATGATAGAGCAGAGAAAGACTCGCAACGTCTTTTCTGTGAGAAAGGGGTTAGAGTATGATAGAGCAGAGAAAGACTCGCAACGTCTTTTCTGTGTGAAAGGGGTTAGTGTATGATAGAGTAGAGAAAGACTGGACACGTCTCTTCTGTGAGAAAGGGGGTTAGTGTATGATAGAGCAGAGAAAGACTCGCAACGTCTCTTCTGTGAGAAAGGGGTTACAGTATGATAGAGCAGAGAAAGACTAGACACGTCTCTTCTGTGAGAAAGGGGGTTAGAGTATGATAGAGCAGAGAAAGACTCGCAACGTCTTTTCTGTGTGAAAGGGGTTAGTGTATGATAGAGTAGAGAAAGACTCGCAACGTCTCTTCTGTGAGAAAGGGGTTAGTGTATTATAGAGCAGAGAAAGACTCGCAACGTCTCTTCTGTGAGAAAGGGGTTAGGGTATGATAGAGCAGAGAAAGACTGGACACGTCTCTTCTGTGAGAAAGGGGGTTAGTGTATGATAGAGCAGAGATAGACTCGCAACGTCCTTTCTGTGAGAAAGGGGTTAGTGTATGATAGAGCAGAGAAATATTGGCAAAGTCTCTTCTGTGAGAAATGGATTTGGATATGATAGAGCAAAGAAAGACTAGCAACGTCTCTTCCGTGAGAAAGTGGTTAGGGTATGATGGAGCAGAGAAAGACTGGCAACGTCTCTTCTGTGAGAAACGGGTTAGAGTATGATAGAGCAGAGAAAGACTCGCAACGTTTTTTTCTGTTAGAAAGGGCTGTTGAGAACAAGAGATCATCCCTACTAGATTGCGAAGTCGATGTTGTTCTCTGTCAAGACAAGAAAGACTGGTCTGAGACACAATCCCCCCCAGGTGTGGCAGCAGTGCTCTATCTTGGACCGAATTTGACTCTTATATGGGTGATACAATGATAAGAACATTGTTTCACCAACGGATGTGTTGTTCCTGTAAGTCTTCCATTTCAGCTCTGCAGTAAAACATGTATCATTTGAATAAATGCGTTAACCTTTTAACTTTGTTTTTATGTTGTTAAGACGAAAAACATCTTGCACTAAAATGTGCGACAAGCCTCGTGTTTGTCTCATTCGTCACCAACTAAAGGTGAATATATGAATATTTCTTATACATTCTGCGTCTATATCAATCTGTTTACTTCTTTTTTTATCTGTGAGTTTTCTTATAAAAATGCTTTTATCATAATGGGTAGAAAAAAGAGTTTTCGTGTATCAATTGTTCTTTATTTATTCATCTCACCACTAGGGGTCGCCACCCCACTCAAAAGAAAATGGCTACCTCTGCCTTAGTACAGAAGGTCTCGTCTGTTGAGTTGATTGCAACAGACCTGTTATAGCTTTCCATTAATAGAACCCCCCCCTAACAGGAACGAATACAATTTTTTAATAAAAGTTTACCTTTTCAGCTGCTTAGTCTATATACAGGGTGTTTTTAAAATTGATGGCATAACTTAGGGATTATGTCGTATATGTGTAAATAATAAGAAAAGTGCCCAGATACACAAGTCTGGAAACGCTTAGATTCTGAGTTATAGGCCATTGAAATAAATACTGATCAACATTCTGTGTGTAAACATCTAACATGTACAAACATTACACCAAACAAATATAAAATCCGTGGGGCTCAGAAGAAAAAGGGGTTTAACCAAGAAGGATGTAACGAAGAAGGGGTGTAACCAAGAAAGGGTGTGACCACAGTTGAAAGTTGATTTAAGTTGACCGACATCTTTTTAAATGCTGATGGTTAAGTAAAAAGTATTTTTATTCAAACTAAATATTAAAAAGTATAACCTATTTTTATTAATGAATTGAAAGTTTACAATGTTGTTATTGTTGATTGTTCTATCATGTCTTATTTATATTTGAACTTCCGTCATGATTTTTCTGGCCAACAAGAAAGAAAAAACGAACTTTTCACCATATGCGTATAACGTCATATCTCCGTATGTGTGTTAGATCGTTAATACATAAGCGGCATTAGGATAGCTTATGAAGCTTATAATTTGACAGCTAATCATCATACTGCTATAGATAGAAAGAATAGATAGATAAATAGATAGAAAGAATAGATAGATAAGTAGATAGAAAGAATAGATAGATACATAGATAGAAAGATTAGATAAATAAATAGATAGAAAGAATAGATAAATAAATAGATAGAAAGAATATATAAATAAATAGATAGAAATAATAGATAAATAAATAGATAGAAAGAATAGATAGATAAATAGATAGAAAGAATAGATAAATAAATAGATAGAAAAAATAGATAGATAAATAGATTGATAAATAAATTGATAAATAGATTGATAAATAAATTAATAAATAGATAGATAAATAGATTGATAAATAGATAGATAAATAAATTAATAAATAGATAGATTAATAGATTGATAAATAGATAGATAAATAGGTAGATGAATAGATAGATAATGGGTTTAATTGAACTTAG
>OY744530.1:5724700-5742200 GCA_963556195.1 Sepiola atlantica
CCCCAAGAGAAAAGAAATGAAAAAAGCAAAATTTATATTATCTATTCATGAATGTTCTGTAATTATGTATTAATATCTATTGAGCTTAAATACTGGGCTGTTGACTACTAATAAATAAATAAGTATATATATATATATATATATATATATATATATATATATATATATGTATGTATTGCTGCCAATTGGAAATTGGTTATATTATTATTCATGGGGAGAGAGATAAAGTGTTGAAGACAAACATGAACTAATGGTAAACAATCGACAAGAAAATAATCACGTTTTGATATTTTTGAAAATCATTGACGCAAAGAGTTATTGTGTTCCTCCCTCTTAAAAATGTGGTTTCAGTTTTCAATTTGTCCTTTTTTGTCCTCTTTTCCTGAAAAATTTAGCTTCAAAAGTCAATAATCACGTTTTAAAATGTTTTTTACTGAAAGCCAGACAGCTCGATTTCTACGGCCCCAATCTTTTTAATAGTAACATATTTTTAATACTAACATCTTTTTAATACAAACATATTTTTAATACTAACATCTTTTTAATACTAACATATTTTTTATACTGACATCTTTTTAATACTAACATATTTTTAATACTAACATATTTCGAACGAGCTAATCGAGTTCTATATTTCTATTTGTCTATCCTTAAATCATATTTACAATTTAAATAAAAGTAATTTCGATTTAAAGGGCATGAAGAGCGTTACTCAATTAGCATCTGTATCAGTTTAAGCTGCTACACTCTTCAATATCTTAAACTCCTTTCGAGATATCAATATTTTTATATTCTGTGTGCTGTTTGCTACATTTCGGGTATAAAAAATGAATATTTGTTTTAAATAAAAAATATATATGGTTATTTAAAGTAAATAGGGAGGGGCGTTATCCTACACGTTGATGACCACACATATTTTAAATACCTTTTTTTCTACTTGACCGAATTTAAGTGTCTTTATGTTTAAAAATAAAAGGGTTGGTCAATTCTAGTGCAAAACAAACCCATCAAGTTCGATGAATATCCAACGGTAAGCTTGTCATGGTGGAGTGGATACCGGCGCAGACTGACGACTCAGAATACCGGGTTCGAATCATGTCGGATCCTTAGAACAACTTTAAATGTGGATGCCAACAAAAAAATGAAGCAAGTAAATATCGACACTATTAAAGAGAAAAAAGAGGTTAACGTTTAGTGTGCATGGTTCCAGGCTACCAGTCCCCAGCTATGTAAATAAATCATACGAAGGAGATTTCGTTGAAAGGAAGATCAACACCACGAACAGCAAAGAGATGGGCTGACCAGATAAGATTTGAGACTAGTGTACTGCTCCTGATAGCCAAGACCGGGAAAACGGGCGAAATTTTGTTACCAAGTATATGGTGAAGCTATCTGACGTAAGTGGCACGTTAAAATCAAGCTGATTCTTTCGAAAAGAGGAAGATAACATTTGTGTTTCCTTTTTTTCATTTGTTAGTAGGTAAATACATGAAGCAAGCTGTCCTTTCCCAACACCATATATTGCTGTCAACATGATACTGACATTGCCATGTTAGCTTATGTTGATTGACACGTGATAAACAAAATGTTGGTTATTCTCGACGATCGTTACGTTCAGCGCCCCCTTTCTCAAACTGTTTCAATTGCGAATAAGCGTGTGGCAATATGCTGACTGTTGTTATTTGAACGCGGGATAGTGAATGCCTTGGAAGTTGGTGTGTTTGCCGAACTCTGTTTTGCAGGCTGCCCGCTGTGCCCCTTCCCATTTACCACTCGTGAAACGCGCAACTAAATTGCTCCCTAGTGAGCACCAGCATTGCTTTATTGTACAAGATTACGATCCTTAAATCAATTCATTTCAATTTGAAAACATTAAGCGTGTTTGTTTGTTAATACTTGCAAAAGAATAAAAACTTGTACCCCCACGAGATAATAACACGCAATAAGATAAAGCATACAGTTTATTAGGCTTTTTAATGTTTACTTCGAACTCTTATACATAATATATATAATGTATATATATATATATATAATTTTTTTATTTATTTATACAAACATAATTTGGCTACACATTTGCAGACATATTTCGGTCAGATCCATTTATAACGAGACATCTTCTGGGCAACGCCTTTTCATTACGACTGCATTTTGTAGAATGAGACAAAAGCACCTTCTGAAACTTAACACGTGATCATCTCATAGAAAAACAATTCAGATCGCCTGAAAATATCACTATCAGTTAAAAGTTAAGATTTTATTCATTTATTTAGTATTTTCTTTCCCTCTCCTTTTTCGTTCTTTTTCTTTATTTTTATTTAAAAAGTAACATGGGATTCGCACGTGTTTGACAATCTTGATTAGGTAAATTTTAGGTCACGGTCTAGCTGTTTTATAGGTTGCGAGCATTCAATGTAAAAGTCGAGTCGCCAGGATTCGAACTTCGCACGCCAGGTCGTCAGTATATGTCTGTATTCACTAACAAATCATTTTTGTAACCATCTATAACAGTGTACCTTAAAAAAAAACTATGAAAACATTTTTCATCGGCGACCGTCTAAAGTTGAAGATCTACTGGACCTGTCGCTTTGAACAGCTCCAAGTGCTTACCAACAATGGAGAAGGTAAAGTAAGATTTGTCGTTATGGAAACCAAAATGCTCCGCTGGATGTCTGGAATTACACTGCTAGACCACATCTGCAATGACGACATCCGTAGGCGACACGTCATTGCACCGATGGAAGGCAAGATGAAAGAATGGTTGCTAAAATGGTTTGGACGTGTCCTGGGGGTCAACAACGCTTTCGCTTTTGAATTAGAAGTCGCCGGGAAGCGGCTGAGAGGAATGCTGGTAATGAGAGGGACAGAAATTATGCACAAATATCTCTGTAAAACCGGCCATAGCTCCGGATAAATGTATTAATAATGATAAAGAAAACTATTTTTAACTACAATTAATATTTTGTGTTAGTAACAAAAAATCGGAATCTCATTAAGAAAACACGGACAATGATAAATAACAAGGGTTATTGCTTTCCACTACACCGGTACAAAACCAGAATGAACGGTGTTATCTAACACGTCGTTCCTTTTAAACTGTACCCTCGATTTTCGTTTAAAACATACAAGCACAACATTTCACTCATACTAAAGATTCCTATTTACTTGCCTCCTCACGAGGGAAATGGTAGACACAAGGTCGGTTTTTATGTGGGAGTATCCTGTTCAATAGGAAGGGGCACTCGTTATGAAACAGAAATAAAAATAGCCCCTTCTCTTCTGTGTAATACAATACCACCAGTCTGTTTTTCAACATGGTATTTTTAATGTTCAATATTAAAAAATTCTTGTCGAGCTGTTCGCTTGAATGATTAAATTCTGACGTTTTTGCCGATCGTTTCCAATCCTCTCAAGATGTTGTTCATCGCTAACAGAGAATCTCATTAACCCTTATCCTCGAGTTGCCTTTAGGCGGTGATATGCGGTGACACATTAATAAAAAGTCAGGAAGTTTTACCAAACTACTGGATTTTTTTAAAGATGTGTCATTTTGAGTCATTTTTTATTCGTTCCTATTGACTTTTATCCCATCAAGGGCAGAGTTAGATTCAAGGTCGGTTTTTAATGTGAGGAAAAGAGCATTCCCGATTCGAAAAAAATATATTATATCAATTTAGGACTGAGGACAGAATAGATGAAATGTAGTATCAGAACAGATACTACATTTTGCTTCAAGTCAAAAGGCCAAGTGCGTGGTTTGTTTTACATGATCTAAGCAGTTTGCTTAACAAGGCTATGCGTATAACAGTCCAATTGTGTCCTATTCCGAACAATGTACTTATAACTTTTGTTTTTAAAACTGATACGCTTATCCTCAACGTGGCTAGAGGTATATGACGTGTAGTCTATCCGTGAAACACGTACACGGAATATACAGTGAAAGAATAAAGATGAGACACTTGATAATAATAACAACATTATATACACAATCTATAAGGATCCTTTTGTTGAACATAGTTCACCCCAAACAAGGCAGGCAGCTACTGTAGACGTAAGGGGCTACTGAGAAAAAAGGAAGGTTTTGGGGAGGTCAACCTAAATTGGGAGCTGCGCAGCGAGATGTCTGTTTACATTACTTTTACATTTCTGCATGTCAGTACTGTCGGGAAAACAGGGGGCAGGGAGGGAGTTCCGGAGGCCAGCAGCACGAGGAAGGAAGCTATTGGGGTAGAAAGCTCTCCGGCATCTGGGGACCTCTACAGTGAATGGGTGGGATTTAGCTGGTTGGCGAGTTGGTCTAGTGAATTTACGTCGAGGAGGCACCAGAGTAGTCAGTTCATCGGAACATAATCCATTGAAGTATTTGTAAAACAAGCACAAGGATGCTACATTGCGGCGATGGGACAGGGACTGGAGCCTGGTTTACAGTGAGGGACCTATTAAGTTGGCGACTCCTTTTTGGACCTTGTCAAGGAGGGAGAGACTAGTAGATGATGCACCAGCCCAGATGTGGAAACAATCCGAATACAAGTTAACTTCAAATCGTGTCGTATAATGCTAATAGTTTTTTTATAGAAACAGGGCTTGCTAAGTACAAAGAAAGCAACACGCGTCTAGGGACTAAGATCGAATTGTTCACCCTCATAATTACGTGTCAAAACAATGTATTCAACATTGTCCTACGGCTATGATCCCAACGCCCATATTTTAACTATCCATGGCCTGAAATAATAACAATTTAATTCGTAGTAATTTTTATGTCGACACTAATTAACACATTAATTATAAATTTTGATGACGAAAAGATTCATAAGAAAACTATTACGACAAATATGAAAATAATTATTTCATAATTGTTCCATAATTATTACAATAAAAACTGATTTGTTAATAACATTATGAAATAAGGTAGTAAGTCATACCGAATGTGGATGTAGATATTTGGTTGTATTTTGAGAATCTATTATATTTGGTTGTATTTTGAGAGTCTATTATATTTGGTTGTATTTTGAGCGTCTATTATATTTGGTTGTATTTTGAGAGTCTATCATATTTGGTTGTATTTTGAGCGTCTATTATATTTGGTTGTATTTTGAGAGTCTATCATATTTGGTTGTATTTTGAGAATCTATTATATTTGGTTGCATTTTGAGAGTCTATCATATCTGGTTGTATTTTGAGAGTCTATTATATTTGGTTGTATTTTGAGCGTCTATTATATTTGGTTGTATTTTGAGCGTCTATTATATTTGGTTGTATTTTGAGAGTCTATTATATTTGGTTGTATTTTGAGCGTCTATTATATTTGGATGTATTTTGAGAATCTATTATATTTGGTTGTATTTTGAGAGTCTATCATATCTGGTTGTATTTTGAGAATCTATAATATTTGGTTGTATTTTGAGAGTCTTTTATATTTGGCTGAATTTTGAGAATCTATTATATTTGGTTGTATTTTGAGAGTCTATCATATCTTGTTGTATTTTGAGAGTCTATCATATCTGGTTGTATTTTGAGAATCTATTATATTTGGTTGTATTGTGAGAGTCTATTATATTTGGTTGCATTTTGAGAATCTATTATATTTGGTTGTATTTTGAGAATCTATTATATCTGGTTGTATTTTGATAGTCTATTATATTTGGTTGTATTTAGATAGTCTATCATATCTGGTTGTATTTTGAGAGTCTATTATATTTGGTTGTATTTTGAGAGTCTATTATATTTGGTTGTATTTTGAGAGTCTATTATATTTGGTTGTATTTTGAGAGTCTATCATATTTGGTTGTATTTTGATAGTCTATTATATTTGGTTGTATTTAGATAGTCTATTATATTTGGTTGTATTTTGAGAGTCTATTATATTTGGTTGTATTTTGAGAGTCTATCATATTTGGTTGTATTTTGATAGTCTATTATATTTGGTTGTATTTTGAGAGTCTATTATATTTGGTTGTATTTTGAGAGTCTATCATATTTGGTTGTATTTTGATAGTCTATTATATTTGGTTGTATTTTGAGAGTCTATTATATTTGGTTCTATTTTGAGAGTCTATTATATTTGGTTGTATTTTGAGAGTCTATTATATTTGGTTGTATTTTGAGAGTCTATTATATTTGGTTGTATTTTGAGAGCATATTATATTTGGTTGTATTTTGAGAGTCTATTATATTTGGTTGTATTTTGAGAGTCTATTATATTTGGTTGTATTTTGAGAGTCTATTATATTTGGTTGTATTTTGAGAGTCTATTATATTTGGTTGTATTTTGAGAGTCTATTATATTAGGTTGTATTTTGAGAGTCTATTATATTTGGTTGTATTTTGAGAGTCTATTATATTTGGTTGTATTTTGAGAGTCTATTATATTTGGTTGTATTTTGAGAGTCTATTATATTTGGTTGTATTTTGAGAGTCTATTATATTTGGTTGTATTTTGAGAGTCTATTATATTTGGTTGTATTTTGAGAGTCTATTATATTTGGTTGTATTTTGAGAGTCTATTATATTTTGTTGTATTTTGAGAGTCTATTATATTTGGTTGTATTTTGAGAGTCTATTATATTTGGTTGTATTTTGAGAGTCTATTATATTTGGTTGTATTTTGAGAGTCTATTATATTTGGTTGTATTTTGAGAGTCTATTATATTTTGTTGTATTTTGAGAGTCTATTATATTTGGTTGTATTTTGAGAGTCTATTATATTTGGTTATATTTTGAGAGTCTATTATATTTGGTTGTATTTTGAGAGTCTATTATATTTGGTTGTATTTTGAGAGTCTATTATATTTGGTTGTATTTTGAGAGTCTATTATATTTGGTTGTATTTTGAGAGTCTATTATATTTGGTTGTATTTTGAGAGTCTATTATATTTGGTTGTATTTTGAGAGTCTATTATATTTGGTTGTATTTTGAGAGTCTATTATATTTGGTTGTATTTTGAGAGTCTATTATATTTGGTTGTATTTTGAGAGTCTATTATATTTGGTTGTATTTTGAGAGTCTATTATATTTGGTTGTATTTTGAGAGTCTATTATATTTGGTTGTATTTTGAGAGTCTATTATATTTGGTTGTATTTTGAGAGTCTATTATATTTGGTTGTATTTTGAGAGTCTATTATATTTGGTTGTATTTTGAGAGTCTATTATATTTGGTTGTATTTTGAGAGTCTATTATATTTGGTTGTATTTTGAGAGTCTATTATATTTTGTTGTATTTTGAGAGTCTATTATATTTGGTTGTATTTTGAGAGTCTATTATATTTGGTTGTATTTTGAGAGTCTATTATATTTGGTTGTATTTTGAGAGTCTATTATATTTGGTTGTATTTTGAGAGTCTATTATATTTGGTTGTATTTTGAGAGTCTATTATATTTGGTTGTATTTTGAGAGTCTATTATATTTGGTTGTATTTTGAGAGTCTATTATATTTGGTTGTATTTTGAGAGTCTATTATATTTGGTTGTATTTTGAGAGTCTATTATATTTGGTTGTATTTTGAGAGTCTATTATATTTGGTTGTATTTTGAGAGTCTATTATATTTGGTTGTATTTTGAGAGTCTATTATATTTGGTTGTATTTTGAGAGTCTATTATATTTGGTTGTATTTTGAGAGTCTATTATATTTGGTTGTATTTTGAGAGTCTATTATATTTGGTTGTATTTTGAGAGTCTATTATATTTGGTTGTATTTTGAGAGTCTATTATATTTGGTTGTATTTTGAGAGTCTATTATATTTGGTTGTATTTTGAGAGTCTATTATATTTGGTTGTATTTTGAGAGTCTATTATATTTGGTTGTATTTTGAGAGTCTATTATATTTGGTTGTATTTTGAGAGTCTATTATATTTGGTTGTATTTTGAGAGTCTATTATATTTGGTTGTATTTTGAGAGTCTATTATATTTGGTTGTATTTTGAGAGTCTATTATATTTGGTTGTATTTTGATAGTCTATTATATTTGGTTGTATTTTGAGAGTCTATTATATTTGCGTATGTACAGATTTCCGTCTTTATTTCTTTTTACCAATAGTAAATTGATTTAGACATCAAGTTAAGAATGAAAATCGAGACGAATGTAAAGATTGAAAAACTACCCTCAAGGTAGAGCATTTTATAAGAGAATTACGAAAAGAATCTAACTTAAGCAACATTGTAAAAGTTCTTTCCCCAAAAGTTCGAATCTTGCGACCGGTGATAGTTATATATAGCCACACTGATGAGTATTTGTTAAGATGAAACAGAAATGTATGTGGATATAAAGAACGTTGTTATTATGAATACTTATTTAAAGCTCCCTATGAGCACTTGTAAGAGAAATATAAAAAGCATCTAATTTCTTATTTTATGGAAATCGCTCCAGACAAGGCATGAAGCCACTTGATGTAAGGAGCAAACAAGAACAAATATGATTATGGCAAAGGCAAAAGATGCATATTGGCCTTAGTCTTCAAAAGACCAAGGTTATAGGTACGAGGAAAACATTCAGCAGGAAGAGAGTTCCACAAGCCTGCAGTTCTTGGAAAGAAGCTACTGGAATAGGAAGCTGTATTACAATGAGGTATCAAAACAGCGAATTGATGGAGGCCATTATACCAACGAGTCAAACGAGCTGGAACAAAAGAAGCGGAGAATAGATAACATAATTCTTAAGAACACATGCCATGACAGTATTTATAGAAAAGACTGAGACTAGCAACATCATGTCTGTGAGAGAGAGAGGGTGCAGGCGTCGGATTGGTGTCAAAGGATACTTTAGTTCTGGGTTCAAATCATGCGACCGGTGGTAGAGTTATATATCGTCACACTAATGGGCCTTGGTTAAGATGAAACATATGTGGATATTTAAAAAATATTTATCATACATACATATATATATATATATATATATATATATATATATATATATATATATATATATACGAGAGAGAAAGAATGGGAAATAATCAACTTTATCCATTCAGCGTGCTCAATTTACAAAGAGCTTTGCATTACGCTAAAAAGAAGCAGGGGAAATTACCTAACAACAGTGCTCAACCCGAAAAGCGGGAGCTTATATAGTCATCCAAAGACAGACTGTTTCGCTTTATCACAGCTCTTCAGTGCGGCTAGACTAGAACCTCCCTCTAGCCAAGGAGAGAACTTTCAATAATCGAGTTGATAGTCGTCAACTCTATCCATTAGGCCAGTGGGGGGGGGATCGTAAATGACACCTCAAATGCATATTTATGAAAACTCTTGATTATATATATATATATAGAGAGAGAGAGAGAGAGAGAGAGGGAGAGAGAGAGAGAAAGAGAGAGAGACAGAGAGAGAAAGACAGAGAAGGAAAGACAGAATACATGTTTCTTATCATGTAAAGTGATGAGCGAATGAATGTAACAAGTTTGTTTTCAAGTTAACCGACATCGTCCTAGTTGGGTAAAAAGTATTTTATTTACTCCGTGAACTGACAATGCATATTAAATAATTATTCTTGTTTTTATTAATAGAATTGAAATAATAAGTCAAAATTTGAATTATCATTAGTGTATAAACTAACACTAAATGAACGACAGGGGAAAATAAAGAGGAAATATTCGGTAATAACAATACTATGTTTATATACAAACTATAAGAACTTTACTTCAACAAAGATATGATATGAATATTTCAATAGAAGTTAAATTAACGTTGTGTCCAGAATATTAGTACTGCATGATAAACAAATGCTATTACATTGTATACTAAAATACTAATTTTATTCTACAAATGCTAGAAAAGTGATAGAATGCAATAACGAGGAAAGTGAATGTAATATTTGATTAGCGAATGTGAAGAGCTTTTTGTTTTTGTTATTGTTTTTTTTTTGTTTTTAATTTTTGTTATTTTATTTACCTCCTTTCTAGGACGTTAGACACACGGTCAGGTGACGTTTAATGAAAGTGTTTCTGTGGAACGAACTGGATTCGAACTTGGCACACTCAGGTTTTCAGTCCGTGTCGCTAACCACTTCGCCACCATCACCCTCTTAGTTTGATTTTTAGTTATAAACAAGGCATATTGCCACGTAAGCGTGAGGGACTACTGTGCATATTTACAGGAGGCAACCTGGGTGTCGATTTGGGAAGCAATATGTTTATTCACATTACATTTAAATTTCTCGATGTTGGTACGGTCGGGGAACAGGAAGCAGGGAGGTAATTCCAAAGGCAAATGAGTGGGTCGGGGCTATTTACGTTCAGGGTTATAAGTGCGTAATTTCATCGGAGCACATTCCGTGGAAGTACTTGCAAAAAAAGAACAGAGATGCAACACTACGGCGATGCGACAGGGTCTGAAGTTTAGAAGACAGTGCGGAACCTATAAAGTTATAAATTCTTTTTTTTGCACCCTGTTCAAGAGGGGTAGGCTTGTGGTTGGTGCACCAGCCAAGATATGGCAACAATATCCCACGCAGGACGAATACTGGCTTTATAGATATATAGTATACTGGCAGGTGTGAGAAATTTCTGTTTGTAATCGTTGTTTGTGTGCAGATAAAGGGTATATTTGATAACAATTACGTCTTCTCTCTTCTATAGTTTATGAATATTAACGTTACATTAGCAAAGTTGAAACAAGTTACGAAAATTGATTGAATTATTTTGTTTCAATTCTCGAGGCAGATTTCAAAAACGACAACTATTAACCAATTAATTTCTTTGCTCATAAAGTAATACATGTTGACCCACAAAATGTCAGCCATAGAATTGTATATTAAATCCGCAATCATTTCTGCCTTCCAACAATATATAGTACAAATAAACTACACGCATTGCCCATACTATTTCCTTATATACCAGCACATCCCGTCACACTACTGAACGTATATACATATCTACAACAAGACGCTATACAATTGACTAATAAACCTACTATTTCAGTATGTAAACTAATTAATTAGGAAAAAAGTGGGTACCTAATATTCATTATTGATATATCTACGTAATTAAAGAATGAATTGTCGTTTGTTCTCCAAATGCTGAATTACTTGTAGATCGACATGGATGCATCATCCTTTCCATCTGTTTCAGCATCTCTAGGAAAGGTTCTTCGCTCTCACACGCTTGAGTTTGACAAGAATATTCGTTGGTCTGTGTCGCTTAAATTTCTAATAGCATTTCGTCCGTCTTTCACGTTTATGCTTCAAATCACTAACCGCACAGACCGAATGTACCCATTGTTAGGACACCCATTCCCGTTTTAATACGCCAATAAAATGAGATATAAAACAGAATATATTGAAACCAAAATGTTCTACATGTCAAAACAAACAAATATTGACGTAACGTTCCATTCATTCTTGATAATGGTCCAATGGGCTTATAGATTGATTCTATTACAGTTTTTTTATACGTAAATTTCATAAACCAAGAATGAAGAAAACTACTTGGAATATATTAAAAATTTAATTTCGAGATAACATGCTTCTTAAAAGACACGTGGTTTTATACCGAGAATTTCGACTATCATCAATGTTCGGCCAGCAGCAATAAATTACAAAATCTGTTTACTTCCGGTAACATTCTCTGTATTGTCCGTAATATATATATATATATATATATATATATATATATATATATATATATATATATATAAATAAAATAGAGCAAGAAAAAAATCACATAATCATTGCAACTGTCAGTATTTATAATTTATTTCGACTTCCTAGTCTCTTCAGAATGGTAACAGGACAGCTACATATTACAGTTACAATGTGTATGCGAATTTTTTTTTTCTATATTCTATTCTTGCTCTGTTTTCTACATTCAGCTCTCTTACTCGGATTTCTTACCAAAATTATTCACTTTAACTATATATATATATATATATATATATATATATATATATATATATATATATATATATATATATCGAGGCAGCATTTTTTTCCTTAAGACACGTATTATTAAAAATAACCGACGATTTTTGTCTGGTTATTTTAGTATTTTAGAAGGGATCAATACTAAAATAACCAGACAAAAATTGTCGGTTATTTTATATATATATATATATCTATATATATATATATATATATATATATATATATATATATATATATATATATATATATATATA
The DNA here is from genome assembly GCA_963556195.1 of Sepiola atlantica. Taxonomy (NCBI): domain Eukaryota; kingdom Metazoa; phylum Mollusca; class Cephalopoda; order Sepiida; family Sepiolidae; genus Sepiola; species Sepiola atlantica. Next base: position 5,736,805 of record OY744530.1, read on the forward strand.
TATATATAGTATTGATGTTTTTACATTGAAGATTTTAGGATCAATCTGAATATAAATGTTCGGTCTAATAACAAGTCATATAAAGTTATAAATATACATGCCCATAATATTTACGACTAGAGAGCTCATTGTATTTAGCGTACAGAGCTAATATTTAAGGTGTTATGGTAACTTACTCGAGCACATTACCGACAATAATTTGTTCTCGATCACTATACATAAAACAAATTACATTGAAGTGCACTTAGCTTTAAAACTTAGCTTTAGCACTTTTCTGCAGTTTCCCGGTATCACCGATCATCAGAAATGCATTCCCACTACTGGCATTGATCATGGAGACAACATCTAAACAAAGGGGGCATTTACTTACGTGAATTGCGCGTGTTTATGTATTCATTTACTTTTCTATGAAATACTAGGCTTTACTTATTTGTCCACTAATAGACAATCGTTTTATTTCTGAAAATGTGTTATCATAAAAGCCATTCAATTAGTTAGATTGTACACATAAGCATTTGTGTTTAACATAATCCGGGCTTAAATAACAAAGTTTGTCTCATATTAGCTATAATGTTTTATTTATCTACATATTAATTTATTTTTTGAAGTTTATCATTTAGTATTTTTAATTTAAGCATAATTACTATGTATGTTGCAAGGGGCTACTTTTTTAGATTCGCCAATTCATATTAGACTTACTATTGTTATGTTTTGTTCGGATATGTGTTTACAAAATATGCTACTATTTTCGTATTTTTACCCATAAATATCAACGTGTGATGATTATACCTACACTTGAAATTATTTTCTGTGGTTCCATTATATAATTTTTGTTAATCGCTGATGCTATCATTTACTGCTATTTTGTATATAACATTATCTATAAACATTTATTCCTTAATGAGCAATTATTTTCAATTGTACAATTACGTAAATAGTTATTCTTATTAATACTAATAGTATTATTACTGCTGTTTCTGTTACTACTATTACTATCATTAATTATATTTTATTGATTGTATTTATTATTGACTGTATATTATGAAGGCAACACATTTTAGGCTTCATACAATTTCTATTGATAATTTTAGATTGCTTTATACTTATCGATTATTGTGAATTATACTTTGCCAATTTGTGTTATTATCTACCTGAATTGTACCGGATTATACTGTACTATTAATTTTGTCTTATTTTTTTCATTATTAAATAATAATTTGTCATCCTATCCTATTATAAAAAGCAGTTTGATTTTCTTTTTATGTTGATTGAATCTATTTATATTGTTGTGTTTAGTGGCCACTGACCTCGGTCTTTCTTTGAAACTATATATATAATGCTAAATTCCGGTCAACGTGTCGTTGTAACTGTTGCTGACAGCATTTTCCATGTGTTCCCTTAGACATAAATTGATCTTAATTATCTTTTTTCAACGTGGTTTCTCTGGTAACCGCATATCCCCAGGCGTTCAAACAAACGTTAAAATGTTGACTTGGATCTGAGGGTTTCGAATTGTGTGACAGGCAGAACAATTATCTTCCACGCTGAAGATTCCCAGAAAAAGAATGAAACACATGTGTATGTTGATCAGAATTTAATAATATTTACCGTAATAGTGTTTAGGCCTTTTAATAATAAAACGGGCGTTTTAAGAGAATTATTATTAGGCTGTCAAATTTAAATGTGTAATGCTAAGTTCAGGCCAACGTGTCGTTGAACACTGTTGCTGACAATATTCTATATGTGTCTCCTTACATAGACATGAATAGATCTAAATTCTCTACTTTCAACGTGGTTTGTTTGGTGGCCGCATTGTTACAGGCGTTCAGACAAAAGTTAAAATGAGGGTTTCGAATTGCGTGACCGGCAGAACAATTATCTTCCATCCTGAATATTCCCGGAAAAGGGATGAAACATATGTGTCTATGGATGAAAATGAATAATATGCATATATATATATATATATATATATATGTGTGTGTGTGTGTTTATCAATATATAAAGTAATGGTGGTGTGGGTCTGTCTGTGCATGAGTTGAACAAAACCATTGCATGTTTTAACCTGTTTTTGTTAAATATTATTTTTTTGTATTATAATAATCTACAATAAAGGGTTAAATATTTCATCTACTCACACTTTCATGCTGGGGACAGTTCTTGTAAAACGACGTTTTTTCTTCTTTTGGTAACGAGCATAATTTGTACTATGTAACCCATCAAAGCTCTCTATCAGGGTATTCATATCATTCCTAAGTTTTATTAGTTATATTTAACATATTTGACGCCCAGACAACGCCAGGTTACTCTGTTCATGTATTAAATATCAAGCTGTGTATATAATTGCGTGTGAGTTGGGTTTTCGCGCGTGTGTGTCTCTGAAATTTGCCTGTTCTTATTTCGAGTCTGTTTATTATTAAACGTTTGGTGTTTATATGCGAAAAAAGATGTGTCGTACGCCTCGTCGAGCGTATACGATATGTCGTCAAGTCGCGAAAAATATACATTAACAATCTAGGAAGAAAATAAATAACATTCATTCAATTACTGTTGAAATGTTGAAAAACATATAATAATAAAAGAGTTTCTGCCGAAGCGGCTATTAGATGCTGACGTAGGAGACAGATATCTTTTCGTTCGAGGTCGACCCATGATTACGAGGAAAGCGGGATAAGTCAGCAATGCCTCACGATATTATCATGCGTTGTCAGTATGTCACAGAGAACACACAACAGCGTTCATGATTACGACAAGACGCACCTGAAGATAGCCGGAGGCTACATCGGCCGAAACGTATTGAGAATAACACACAAGATGAGAACAATAGTCCGAATAATCCAAATTATCATCTAAAAAATTCCGAAAGACAATTGTTCTTATTTCTGTTTCTTTTCTTTTTTATTTATTGTTTTTTTTATCCACAAACCGATGTCGGCTGCACAAGAAGAGTTTTTCTCATCATTGTTATGCTGGCATTTTATAAATAATTTTAAAGAGATAATTTCGTTCTGCTCCGATAAAGGCACATCTAATTCCAAGCGTTTGAGGCTGGTTCGCCTTCTAACTGTTATATAACTAATCGCATTAATTAACAATAAAGAATCGAACATAATCAATTTATTTCTAATTCAATAAGCAGCACAAAGCAAGAGAAACATGTCACAATCTGGAAAATTTGATTCATTTAATGATGTTAAAAACTATTCTGAAGTGAGAGAAAAATAGGTCTCCGCCTTCTAGCTTCTCATTCGCCGCCCTGGGTTAGGGATGCTGTCATTCATTAAAGGGTCACTACAATTCCTAATCTCATCTACAACCAGAAAGCTTCGTCTCTGGCAGAACCCTCTCGTTGTAACAAAAGTAATAGGGTCAGGGTCGATACTTATTGGGGTAGTGATAGGGGGTATTTTAACAGATTAAAGCCCCTTGGGTCTGTTAACACTGACTATTGTTTGGTTTTGCCTTACAGATTAGAAGGCAGGATTCATGATTTTTATGCATTTCACCACTCTAAACTGATTTTTGAATTGCATGTATTTATTTATAACACCAAGATAGTTCGATATTTTATCCAAGTGTACACAAAAAAATACAGCAGATACGAATTCATAGCACGAACCCTTTGAGGAACTAATATTCTACTAATAGACATATATATATATATATTACAAAAAAGATCAGTTGTATTTTTATATCGTTACCATGGTTTCAAACGCCCCTGCGCGATCTTCAGTCAGTATAATTTCAGAGAGCTGATTATTTTTTATTCATTCCGTTTATTTGACTTCCCGATATTCATTTTGCAGTACGCCTTCATATATATATATATATATATATATATATATATATATATTAGTGGCGATATACACCGGGTTCAAGCTCTCCGACCAACGTAAATTAACATCCCTACATTGAAGATTGCGTAAGCATGAAACATCGATGTCTGTAGGTAAAAATAATTTATATTTATTTTAAATATATATATATATATATATATATATATATCAAACAAAGTCAGACCAAATCAACATGGTGCCATAGATATGAGGCCGATACAGCAAACGCAGTCTAAACACGTTTTTTTTCAGTTTTATTTATATGTAGAAATAATTCAGCGGCTCTCTTCAGCCATATTTGATCAATAAGCTCTATGAGCGATTTATAAAAATAAATAAAATTTTTAAAAAGCATTGTTTTTATTCTGGGTTCGTTACCTTGGCTTCACATTTGTGTTGATTGCACGTACGTGCATTAAAACTTTGTTGATGTCGAATTTTTGGAACTTGTATGAATTTGTATCTTTCAAATATATATATATATATATATATATATATATATATATATAAATGTACCCACATGAAATGTTATAAGGAGATATAATCTTTTATGCATCAATTTTCAGTATTTACGTTAGTAGAGCTAGGTAGTAAGCAATAAAAATATATTCATGGCGGTTAAGCTACATAGAGGCTTGCGCAGGTTTTTCAATTTTTTAATTTGTCTGATGGTCTTTTTTGTATTAAGATAATAAAAAAGAAGTTTTCGATTCTTCGTCGAATCATACTCAGGTGTCGAAAGAAAATGAACAAAAAAACTGGAGAAAGAATAGTTCTCAAAGAGACAACAGAGAAACGCACCGGGAACGTTTTCGTATTTTTCCAACGCTGGATGGCATCACAGAACCAAATTGCATTACGTTTCAAATGGTACCACTAATTTTATATGTGATGTTATTAATTTTGATTTGTGAAACGTTCGTGTAACCTGTGAAACCTATGGAACACGAATTTTTGTTGTTGATTTTAATACAAAACAGACTATCAGAAAAATTAGTAAAAATAAAAAAGGTATACTTAAACCGACGAATCCTGTTATTTTTGACAATGTTTGCATATATATATATATATATATATATATATATATATATATATATATATATATATATATATATATATATATGCAAACATTGTTAAAAATAACAGAATTCGTCGGTTTAAGTATACCTTTTAATTATAGAAACAGATTTATAATAGTTTGTGATTGATATATAGACAATCGATAATCACATAAATATATATATATATATATATATATATATAAATATACGTATATATATATATATATATATATATATATATATATAACTATACGTATACATACATATATATATATATATATATATATATATTTATATTTATTTAGATATATATATATAGTTGTATAAATCTATATTTCGCAAACCAGCTACATATATATTTTTGAGTTTTTTTCTGTGAAATAACACTGGTCATTATCATTATCGTTAAATATGTTGGCATATCGTAGCATGTTCATGTTAAATAGTATTCCGATATTCTTGAAAAATGTTATTCTTTCCAAACAAGGTATATTTCCACTAA
>OY744530.1:5749700-5769700 GCA_963556195.1 Sepiola atlantica
GATAAGATCCGGAAGTGGCCCCCGTGAACTGACCCCCGAAATTCAAGTTTGCGGCGGCCGCGGCTGCGTCCCAGAATCGGGTTCCCACCTGATTTTGACCGTAGATGCAGGAATCGCCAAAATCGAGGCCAGCCGCCGCCGCTGCTGCAGCGGCCGCCGCCGCCGCGGCCCCACACGAGGATGCCGGACCCTGGTTCTGGTGAGGGGGGCAATAATGGGCCGGTAACGACTCGGAGAAATATAGCATTTTATCCTTTGTTATTTTATTTGATTTTGTTGATTCGTGTTATCCGAGACCGTTTCTCCTGTTAAGATCCGACAGTTTTTGTATCTGTTGCGATGTTTCCAGCGATTTATTTAAAGTGATCGATGTTTTCTCTTTCTCCCTTCATCTGGTCGATAATCTATGTATTGTGAGTCTTATACTTCCTAGAGATATACGAATATTTTCGTTCTTGTATATATTTTCTGTGAAGATATAAGAATATACTTATATAACATATGTATTTATTTTCCCTTCTTTCATTTTATGTTTAGTTTTTTCTTTGTATATTTTTTGTTCAATTATTGATTTATATTTTTGAAGATTTTTTTCAATATCACAATATTGATACCTTCTTTCCATGTTTTCTTCCATCTTTTTCCCATCTTTTTTCTTTCTTTTTAAGCTAAATGATGTATGTATTATATTTACAGATTTATATCGACTACGCGATAAAAATTGATAATTTAAGATAGTCCTTGTTTAGAATTATTTATTATCTTTAAACTTATTTTTAACGTTTTTTTTTTCTTTAATAAATAAGAATACTAAATTAAAGGCTTACAATTTAACCTTAGCGATTTTAGTTAAATAACAAAACTAACAGAAAGAATTTTGTTTTGACTGTTTTACTCGAAGAATGGTTGCACCGGCTGCTATCTTTTCGCCGCTTCTACGAATACTAAGACGTTTTTAGAATGTACACTGGGCCTCTTCGAAAACAAAAGGAAAAAAAGAAAAACGAAAAACGAAAAAATAATAAGAATCGCACGGAGAGGAAGTTCGCGAAAACAGATCTATTGCACACATAGAAAACAACGAAATAAATATATATTTATATGACGTTTACCAGTAGATTGATGTTATATATTTTACAGTAAACATTCGATGTGCCTTTTAGAAGAGACGACGGGTGGTTGGGTTGTGGATGTATTAATACTTTTCTATTCGCACGGGTTAGGGTTAGGGTTAGGAACGGGTGTATTTTACTAAGTAAGTCTGCCAAGACGTATACGTAATTGAAGACGGAGTGATTAGCTGTCTGTTTTGGGGAAGGGTGTAAGTAAGCGGGTGTTAATAAGTTAATAGATAGTGTAAAAATATGACAAACAAGAAAGAAAGAAAGAAATATTAAAAAAGATGGAGTAGAAAAAAGAGAGGAGGCGGTTAGGGTTAGGGTTAGAGTTAGGGTTAGAGGATATGAAAAAGAGAGAGAGAAGGGAAAAGGATATAGCAGAAGAAGAAACACGGAAATAGGAAGAGGTAGAGGGGGTAGAGAAAGAAGTCAGAAAGGGAAAAGAAAGTGAAAAGGAAACGCGAAAAAGAACATGGATGAAGAGGAGAGGAAAAAAAGAGAGAGAAGGGTTAGAAGAAAGTGGAAAAGAAAAGGGGAAAAGAAAAGAGGAAAGAGAGAGAAGAGGGAAATAGAAAGAGAAAAGAGACGTGAAGAAGGTTATAGGAAATGAGGAAAAGAGAGAAAAATAAAGAGAAAATATATGAAAAAAGTTAGTAAAGATAGGAAAAAGGGAGAGGGAAAAAGAAAAAGGATTTGGAAAGAGAAAGGAAAACAATAATAAGAAAGAAAATGGCGGGAAATGAAAGAGAAAATAAGGGAAAGGAAAGTTAAGAGAGGAAATAGAAATGAAAATAGGAAAGAAAAAGAAAAAAAGAAAAGAGTGAAAGGAAAGTGGAATGGTCATGAAAAGAAAGGAAGGAAGAAGAAAGAAGAAAAAAATTAACTAAATCACGGAAAAAGTAGAGAAAGAAAGAGAGAGAGGGGGGGGGATAAAATTTAAAAATCCGAAAAAAAATTAAAATAGAGAAGTAAATGAGAAAGAAATGAAAAAAAAAGACGGAATAAAAAGAAGGAAAATAAAAATAAAAGAGAAGAAAAAAGAAATTTTAATGGAAAAATAAAAACTGAAAAAAGATAGAAGAAGAATATTAATCGGAGATAATTGAAGGAAAAAAGCAATAATACAAAAAGAAAATAGAGAAAGGGCTAGAAAACAAAATAAAATTAATTAAGTAAACGAAAATGATAGATGAAGAAATGAAGAAGGGTATAAATAAAAGAAAAACAGATGAAAATTAACAAAATTACAAAACAAAAAAAGAAAGGCAATAGGAAAAACAGAAATAAAAAAGTTAATAAAAATAAGTTAAAAATCAAGTTAATAAAAAACGAAAAAGAAAAAAAAATGATAAAAATAAAATAATGACGAGAATAAAAATAAAAATTGAATGAAAGAAAGAAAGACGAAAAAGAGAAAGAGAGACAAACGTATGGAAAAAGAAGAATAAGGGGAGAGAAAGGGAGAAAAGGGGAGTGAACGAAAAAAGAAAAAGGGAAGGAAAGAATGTAAAAAAAGAGAGCAAAAGAAGGGAAAAGGGAGTTAAAGGGGAAAAAGTGAAAAGAAAAGAAAAAAATAAGAATAAAATAGAAAAATGAAGGAAATGTGAGAAAGGAAAAAAAAGAGATGAAAAAAAATAGAAGTAGAAAATAAAGAAGAGTGTATATGACAGAGAGAGAGAGAAGGAGAGAGAGAGAGAGGGAGACGGGGGGGGGAGAAAGAAAGAAAGAAAGAGAAAACGGAGGAGTGATGAATAGAAATCGCCGAGTGTCGAAAAAACGGTCGAGTTTCGATCTCAGCTTGAAGCACGTGTCTGTTAAGTCAAATAAGTTGTCTGTGGATATCTCTCTATATATATATCTTTAAATCCTTATCTTTTTTGTTTTTGCTGGGGATGGGGCATTCTACCGGATGCCAGACATTCACTCGCTATTTCAGACACTTCAACCGACAACTATTTTAAAGATTCTAACCGTTCCTTCAAATGCAATTGCTTGCACTTGGTTCACCGGGTATATTCGCCAGTTAATTTTTGAAATTATTTCTTATTACTCCGGTTACTCATGTAATTACTGGAATGATAGGAGCAATCGGATTCATTCAAAAATATACGTGTGAGTATATATATATATATATATAAATTTATACATATATGTATGTGCGCGCGCGCGTGTGTGTGTGTGTGTGGGTGTGTGTGTGTAAGTATGTAGTCGGATATCGTATGTGGATGTATGTATTCGTATATATATATATATATATATATATTTAAAAATATATATATATATATATATATATATATATATATATATATATATATATGCATGCTGATGTGTTGTTATTGTGTTTACTGGCGATAGATGCACACAAAAAAATTTATGAATTAATTAATTAACAAAATGTACGCATAAATCAATTTATAAATTAATTAATTTAAAATAAATAAATATATACATATATATATATATATACATATATATATATATATATATAAATCTATATGTTTACATATATATAAAGTAAGATATATAATAAAAATGTAATAAATATAAAAAATGTATAAATATATAAATAGAAATTATATAAATATATGTATATTGCAAGTTTTACTAAAACACTGTATATAAACATATTTAAATATAAATATATACATTAATATATATTGTAATGAACGGTATACAATTTTATATTGTTTTCAATATTTATATATATATATATATAGATATATATATATATATATATATATATATATATATATATATAAGAGAAATAGATAGATATTATGATAGCGAGAGAGAAAGTAGTAGTAGTAGTAGTAGTAGTAGTAGTAACAATTGTAGTATTAGTTTTAATAGTTGTTTAGTGAGAGGAGGACTGATAGACAGTTGCGGTTACAGTAAAGAAAATAGTGACGCCCGTAACTGCGAGCGTTTCGTTCTTAAAGGAAACAGAGTTATTTGGTCGGGTAGTTGTAAGTTTGTTTTATTTCAAGGGTGGGTGGGGAGACAATTGACGGGTGGGGGTGACGATTGTTGTTTTAAGAAAGGTTTTGTTTTATTTTTTTAGCAGAGGGGCAGATAGCTTTTTTCTTTCTTCTTTATTTTCCTATCGTTATGTCGACGGTGTTGTTGTTGATGAAATTATATCTGAGGAGTCATTGGTTGAACGCAGGCGGAGATCTGTTAGCGCTCTCTGCGGAGAAGTTGCGGGATAGATGCAGGGATGGGGGTGTTGCCTAACGAGCGAAGTCGTAGATTGGTGGAGGAACACACAGGGTGGGCGGGGACAGAGAGAAAGCGGGGAGGAAAGAAAAGGTGAACGCAATTAGGGGAAAAAGAGAAGCGATTATTATAGAGATACAAAAAAAAGAGAGGAAATAGAAAGAGGCAATTATTATTACGATGAAAAGACAGAGGCAATTATTATGACGAGAAAAAGAGGCATTTATTATGACGAAAGAAAGAGGCATTTATTATGACGAAAGAAAGAGAGAGGTAATTATTTTGACAAAACATGAGGATGACAATTATTGTAACGAATAAAAGAGAGAGGCAATTATTATGAGATAAAAAAAGGGTAAATTATTATAACGAAAACAACGGGGACAAAAGAGACAAGAAGAATTTATTATGGCTCAAAAAGAAAGAGGTAATTATTATAACGAAAGAAATAGGGAGGCAAACGAAAAAAGGAAGATGCAATTATTATGACGGAATAAATAAGAGGAAATTATTATAACTGAAAAAAGAGATATAAGTAGTATGAGGAGATAATAAAAACAGAGGTGATTATTATGGAAAAAATATGAGGGAGGCAATTATTATGATGAATAAAAGAGGGGGACAATTGTGTAAGGGGCAATTATTATGACGAGAGAGGAAACTATCATGAGATTAAATAAGAGAAAACTATCATAAAGTGATAAGAGAAAGGCAATTATTATGAATAAAAAATTATATACATTTATTTTTACGAAAAAAAAGACGAGAAAAAGAGAGAGGTTATTATTGTGACTGAAGCAACTTTTATAAGATCAAACAGAAGAGCCAAATACTATGACGACAAAGAAAAAAGAGGCCATTATTAAAACAAGAGAGAAGCAATTATTATAATAAAAAAAGAGAGAAATAATTATTATGAGATGAATAATAAAGTCACTTTCTCTGCTGAAACAAAAAGAGTGAGATTACTATTATGATGGAAAAGCGAGAGGCAATTATTATGACGAACAAATAGAGAAACAATGGTTACAAGATAAAAAGAGGGAGTCAATTATTATGACGACAAATAAGATATTATAAGCAAGAAAGAGAGGCAATTATGTTGATATAAAAAGAAAGAGGCAATAATTATGACTTCAAATGAGGGAAACAATTATTATGAACAAAAAAGAAGAGGCAATTATTATGACAAAAAAGGAGGCAATTATTATTACCAAGAAAATAGAGGCACTTATGAGACAAAAGAGAGACGAAACTCTTGTTCCAGGGACTAATTAAGATTATTGCAGCGTTCATTTAAACTTATTTCTTTAAATAGTCCCTATTTACTTTTGGGGCTTTACAGAAAGGAGCGCACTATTTTTTTACTGCAGCCAATGAGCGGATGGCTCATTTTTCATCCAACGATGCAGAGGCAAGAAAATAAAAACTTATTTTAAAATAATGTTGGAAATATGTTGAATTTTTCAACAGCTTTTTTGTAAGGTGCAGATGGAGCGAAGAAACGGCTTCTATTTTTAGGAGCAGTGGAATGATCCAACCATTTTCCCAGTAACCTTAGCAACAGATTGGATGCAAGTCTTCCAATTTACATAGGTGCCGAAATACATTTTAGCGTTTATTCATTAATTATTTTTATTATATATTATGTTTCACGTGACGTATGTAGGTATATACATACATAAGTAGGTAGGTAGTGATAACGTTACTAATATATACATCGGTTTTACCTTAGCACAAAAAAACTTTAATCTATTTTAATGAATCATATTAAATATATGGATAAACATAATTAAATGTCGCATTTTGCATGGAAATCACAGATTGCTTCTGGGGAGGGTTTCTTGCGATTTCGCCTCCTATAGCTAAGAGTATAGTAAACAGACGAATTTCATTAAATGAATAAAAAAAACCTAATTGACAATCATCGAGCTGAATCTTTTAAAGAGACTGCAAAGTAAAAAGGCACTGATAGTATATGCTAATATATATATTGTCATTAATAATTATATATATATGTATATATATATATATATATATATATATATATATGGTATATATATATATATATATATATATATATATATATATATATATATATATATATATATATATATGGTATTCATATATATATGGTATATATATGGTATATATATATATGGTATATATATATATATATATATATTAAAATAAAACAAAATAAAAAGGGATATACCCCTGATGAGGAGCATAAGAGGTTCTGAAACAATTGTCGAATACTCAAACTATGTTTATTTTAGTATAAAAAGCTCTAATATATATTGAGCACTTTTGAAAAGTATTGGTTTTGTTCAATTTGTTAATATTTGAACTTAATTAATTAATTTATATATATATATATATATATATATATATATATATATAATGTATAAAAACATCAATTTAGACTTGACTATTTACTGCAGTTTCATGGTTTTTACCGAGCATCAAAAGTGTTATCTATTCCAGGGCCTGCGGGACAGTTATAAAAGTGGGGGTTCTCCTAAAAAGTAGTGGGGCCCGTTAAACACATGCATATCAACTTAATTATTGATGACCGTAAAGTGGGGACGGCAAGTAAAACAATGAGAGGGGCTTGACCAACCCCCCGCCGCCGTCCATGTATGCATGTCTATACCCATGACTGGGTAAAAGTCTTAAGTAATTCGTAATTGTATTTTTAGTATCGTTCACACTGAGAATTGAACTTTTAACATCCAGAAAATTGTCACTTAGAACTGATTATTACTTAGCACTTTATCCGTTACGCCACGGGTCTTTTCGACAGAAAGATTCCCGAGTTCGACAAGATGTACCTGATAGGTACATGCAAAAATAGCGTCTTCTTGTACGGACTATGCTTATTAAAAAGGGCTTATCATTAATTATTTAATTAGTTTCCGTGTAAACTTTGATTGTGTTTGAAAGATAAAAGCCTAAACTTAATCTCTAAACGAAAAAACTGCATATTTACGTGTGAAAAATTAATTTTAATGAAATATGTAATCACGGCGACTAAAAAACTAAAAAATTCAGCGAATTTTGAACTTTGAAAAAATTACTTGTAAAAATCTCTTGAAAGATAAATATAAGTTTTTGATAACTATTTCAAAGATAATTATTAAATTAAAGTCATAAGATACTGAATTAAAAAAAATTCCCACGTTTTACTAAAAAATTAGCAAAATTATACCCCCAAAAGGCATAAATTCGTAAAATCCCCCATCACTTAACCGGTAAAGGACTTTGTTTACCAATTGACTATCGCTATGCAAATTATATGGAAGACAGAAATGTCATAATTTATCATTTTTAACTTTATATATAAAAATTGTTTTGTAATAGTTTATAGAAGTTGAAAAATTATTATACATTAATTTCTTTATTCTTTTTAAGGTTATAAACACATTTAAGTACCCTTATTTTGTTATAATAAAAAAGGAAATGCTTATTTAATTAAAATATTTGTGAGTGTACGCAATTAAGATCGTATTTTATTTTTAACTAAAAAGGTTCATATTTAACTTGGTATTAGTTTTTAATTTAGTAATACTCTGAAATTATTGATTTACCAATGTCTTTCCTTAGAATTTGAAATAAAAGTTTTTTTTAAATGTTAAAAATTATTTTTACGTTACGAACTGCGTCAATTTTATCAATTTTTTTACCTTATTTAAAACTAGTTACTCGATTTATTCTTAACGTGTCGTAACGATAAATTACATTGATTCTTTGTAAAATAAAGTGTTGTTTTTTTTAATTTTAAGTGTGAAACAGTAAATTAAAGTCAATGACAACACTGACAATTTATTCATTGAAAAAAAAGTTAAAACAGTTATTTATTGATAAACAGAATTAAATTTTGAAAGAAAATGTCATGTTTTAATTCTCTTTATTTATTAATAAATAATTGTTTTTAACTTCTTAAATATTTATTAATGAAAAAAGGTACCTAGTACCTGAAGATGTTTTGAGATTACATCGTTGTGAGAACAGTAGTCCGAATGATCAAAATAATACAAATTGTACCTTTTTCTTTACTAATAGAATAATCAAATGTAAGAACGACTTGCCGGAACACATACAAAATGTAAATATTTTGTTCATTAATAATATTGTCCGATTTCGTAATGATAATATACATTATGTGTTGTATTGAAAGTATTGGGAGATATCAGATGAGATATTAAAAAGGATATGAAATTACTAGAAGTTATAGAGAAGAAAAGAAAAACTAGAAAGTAAAAGTGATTATTCATTTTTTTTTAAATTATCTTTAAATGTATTTAATTTTTTATTTTATTTTTATAATAAATACATAAATTCGTATTCATGGATTAAAAAGAAAATTCATCTCGATGGCGTCTGATTCGTCATCGCCGAATGAGCCTGGTGAGCACGTAAGCTCAAAGTGCTATCGAGACGGACAGCCACCTTTGCCTGTCAGCATATGATTTCCCGCCCGAGTCGGACACACACACACACACAAGCGCGAACATGGCCGACATTAAAAAATGGCCAAGCGCAAGTTTTGATACTATTGTCGACCAACCGACCTTCTTTCTTCGTCCCTATTCTTATTTCTAGTTGCGTCTAAGCATCTGTAAAAAAAAGCTTTGTCCATCGGCCGGACCGTTTGTCTGTCTCGTTTAAGTCTGAAACAGAATTTTCGTGGATCTGTCACACCTACATTTAAAATACCATTCTCATTAATTTGCCACGCTTAAATTTAAATAAGTCTTCTTAGAGACGACAACGTATTTCTATTTCAATAGTGCTCAATATACAATAGAGTTTATTAATAATAACACAAAATGCAATCGCGTTTCGATCCTAAGTCGAATTATGTGATCTAAAATAGAAATGCGATAGTATTTATGTAGCTAACAACCATAAAACTCGTCTAGCTACAACCATTGCCAATAATTTCCCCATTTTCCCTTTCTTTGCGTACTTAAAAATAAACGCAGCCTCCATGAGCAGAATTTCTTTTTCTAGAACTATCCGTCTGTGGAACACATTACCGCGGAGCTGCTTCTCAGCTGACTACAACATAGTCGTTTTCAAGTCTAATGTAAGCAAAATCTTGTTGAGCCTTCTTCTTAAATAATCAAATTCTGTCAAACTTCCACCTTCATTACCAATCACGACGGTGTTGTCTCATCGTCCTGGGCCTTGATAAGTGATGACTTCTTATTTAAAGAGAGAGAAAGAGAGATTTAGTTGGTTTTACAGCATAGTAGTGATGTATTAACATCAAAACTCAATTTAATTCGCACCGGCTGTTCTAATGTGTATGTCATTGTCTTTGTTTATAAAGCTCTACCTTGTATTGCGCACTCTTGAAAAAATATTGGCTCTAAGTTAATTTTAACAACATATTTAAACTTAATTAAATAATTAATGCACACATATATATATACGTATATATGTATATATATATATATATATTCATATATATGTATATATATATGAATATAGTATACATTTTTATTCAAACACGCATTATTGGTTACATATGTGCATACATGTTTCGGTTGTACTCTTCACAGAGAGTCAACCTCTTCAGACCAAAGAAGACAAGGAAGTTTTCTGTCTTCTTTGGTCTGAAGATGTTACTCTCTGTGAAGAGTTCAACCGAAACATGTATGCACATATGTAACCAATAATGTGTGTATGAATAAAAATGTATACTTAAGAACAGCTCTACTTATTATTGAGCACTTTTTATAAAAACTTGAGTTTCAACGGATTTACATCTAGAGAGATTAATACAATCCGTGTACCATATATATATATATATATATATATATATATATATATATATATATATATATAGATTTCAATTTTGTGTTGAGAATCTGAATAACAGAACTCAATGTAATTTAAACAGAGCAAAACAGAATTATAAAAAAGAAAAAACTATACACACATTAAGGTTGTATACATTATAACTTATTTCGACCCCTTAATTAGGTCTCCTACGATGTATAAACAACCACGTTTTTTGACGTGGTTGTTTATACATCTGAGGAGACCTAATTAAGGGGTCGAAATAAGTTATAATGTATACAACCTTAATGTGTGTATAGTTTTTTCTTTTTTATAATTCTCTCTCTCTCTCTCTCTCTCTCTCTCTCTCTCTCTATATATATATATATATATATATATATATATATATATATATATATATATATATATGTATATATATAATTATCTTAGCTGCTATATTCATAAGAAAACAGTGCTGAATATCGTTGATTGAGCGTTTCTATGATCTACGTTTGGAGACTTAGTGTCAAGAGCGAATCTTTTCTTATAGTTTATTTACCACTTTTTTTCCGGACCGTTTCTGAGGATTGGTAGTTTCCTTCTCATGTTTTTCGGATCGTTTGTGAAGAACGCAGGGCATCAAACTGTCTGCCACCATTTTCTGTGTATACGCCTCCAAACTTATATATTTAGTTCAATAAAATTATCAGACAACATGTTATCTGTTTATGTAAGTTGGAGTTGAAATAAACGTGACTGTTTAAATGTGATGTTCATTTTAAACAATTTCATTCAATTCGTTTAGTCACCAAAATATACGTTAATAAAGTTCATTTGTATTTCACAAAAGTTCTAATAAGAAAAGTTAATAATATCGAGTGCTTATCCAGAAGTCGACTGACATAAAAAAAAATATATATATAATTATGATATATGTACCATTGACGGAAAGTATATATTCTAGCAAAGAATTCCGTAAATTGATCGAATCGCTTTTTGTTACAAAAGAAAATCAAATTTTATTGCTAAAGCACGAGCGTCGATCTCTCGTCGCCATGTTTGATAACTAAGGAAGATAACTCCAAAATTTCCAACTCTTGAAAAATAGAGTTTAAAATCAGCCTTGTACATAGTCGTAATTCTTACAAATTCAGAATAATCGCTTAAAAATGATTTTCTTTTACAAAAAAACAACACTTTTTGATTAATTTACGTGATATTTTTGTACGATATATGCTTTCTGCTACGAGTATGTACATACAAAAAGAAATATTTCTTAATGTTTCTTTCATGTTAGTCAACTTTTTGATAATGACCTAATTTCGTAGAATTATAACGCAGTTACCTTTCAGTTTCGTAGCATTTTTTTATGAATTGAACAGACAAGAAAAACACATTTTTATTGTTTTAAAGGAAACAGCATACTTTCCTGGATATAACATATTTAGTACAATTTAACTTTCGTTCCTCTTTCGTAAAACAGATTTTACTTTTATATCATGATACTGTAGCTTGGCCTTCAACTTTCATTCTTTACATACAGTTTAATGGCTTCTTAGAGTTTTCCCGCAATCACCGTAATGACATCTTTTAAACGTGTGACTTGAAGCGCCAAATTAACTTTTTAAAGGACGGTTTAAAGTTAAACAATTCATTCGAGTAATTGTATTATTAAAATATACATTCATAAAATGCAATTCAATTTCGTAAAAGTTTTAATTAAAAAGTATTTTGATAAAAAAAACAACAACTCCAAACGTCCTACTGGGTTCAGCAAAAAAAAATACTTTTCTTAGAACTACAAAATTATGTCAATGGCACGTTTATTTCTCTTTCGTGAAAGAAAAGTGAGAGAAAAAACGTCTCCTGGGTAGCGATAGGTAGAAACAACGTGTATATTAAGGCAATTAAAATATTTAAATTTAAGTTATATCTTGCTTAAGGTTGAATTATATATTTGTAAATTAATATTTGATATATATATATATATATATATATATATATATATATATATATATAGAGAGAGAGAGAGAGAGAGAGAGAGAGAGAGAGAGAGAGAGAGAGAGAGAGAGAGAAAGGGAGTAAAATAATACTTTAAAGATATAAATAATATCTTTAACCAGTAGACTATGAGGATACAAACAAAGCTCAATATAGTGTATAGAGCAATAATATGTTTCAGTGTGTTTTTGGCCAATATACTTGATGTTTTATATACTTTTATATACTTTTATGTATATTTATATATCTTTATATATTTTCAAAGCTTAACTTTATTACCTGCAGTAATGTCATTGCGGTAATGGTCCTCTGAGGAGAAGATTTTCTTTGAAAACTCATGAGTTATGACGCAATATCACTCCTTGTTTTTCAACTTTAATCAAATCTGATAAATTTCTCATTTTATTATGGCATTCAATATATATATATATATATATATATATATAGTAGCTGGCTTTTCCATCTCGCTATCACTTCGCAAAGTTTGCTATTTGATATAGTTGAAAACAAAATCTTTTATAATAAACAATTCATTCATAAGTTTCTAGTAAACACAAAACTAAAACTTTCGCATTTATACATATAAACAAATTAACATTAACTTTTTTTAATTTTGAACGTCAGAGAGGGAGAGAGCAAGAAGGCGAGCGAGTAAGCCATCTTCTCTTTCTCCCTTTTCTCTTGTTGCGTATGGCGGACGATGTTAGTTTTATCTAAGTAAAGTTTTTTTCTAATTTATCCGTTTATTAAATCAGTTTAATTATTGTTAATACAGAGAAAACTATTCCAGGAAAATAGGACAATAAAATTACTTTAGCTGTTTAAAAATAGTTAAACAAATACGTATCTTCGAGCTTTTGCTTGCTACTATATATACACTATTTCAAAAGAGTATACTGTATTATCAATTTAAGTTAGACTATCCCGTTTTGAGGGTAATATAGTTGTGATAGCCTCATTTAGAAGATATATAATGGTTGGTTTTACGGGCTTGCTATCGCTTTGCACAGTTCCTTACTTGAAATACTTGAGACATTAACTCAAAATAATAAACATTTTGTTATTGACGCTGTTGTAAACCCGAAACAAAATCTCAATATTTAATTCATTTAGATAGACAAAAAATTAACAAATTATTTATCTTTGAAATTTGACCATAAAAAAACAATAATGTAACTGCAAGATGTATTGCCTACCTCTTGACGCACCGTAACTTTTAGGGAAGTCTGAGAGGAATGCGATTATTTGGGGAATGGGACCAGAATGTAGATGAGTCGCATTCTCAATCAAATCACTTTGTGTTATACATTTACTGTTTGGGTGAGTCGAAATACGTCCACATGGCAGAGTCTTTTTAATATGACCTCTAGGTGTATGTGTTTGTAGATAAAGACAACGCTATACGTTTTAAAACAATACAATAATTTATTATATTTTGAACCAATTAAAAACAAACATCTTTGGCGTAGTTTCAGTTACAGATAAGCACCATATTTCAGGTATGATAAGATAAGTATCCGTTATTGGTATGACGCGGGAATTTTTTGATATTACACGTTTACAGAACTGACTTAGGGTTAGGATTACGGTTAGTTACAGAACTGGTTTGCTATATATTAATAGCAGTAACCGCTAGCTTCTTCATAAATCTGTAATAAGCGGCATTCCTGCTAACCATAACAAGCAGATTTTCATGCATCAAATGCTCTCAGAATTTTCTCTATTTATTATTTTCATTGATCAGTCATCATCTTTCTATACGATTTTATTCAAATAAGATTTAGTTATTATGAAATATATATATTGATTCGATCTCCGAATAATCTATTTGGGTTTCTTTTTTTCTTCTATTTCTTTCATCCTGTCTTTCTTTTCTTTCTACTAAACGTTCTCGGACACTCTTGTCGGCCTGTCTAAATATGTAAGTGGTATCTCTCCCTCCAATTCATTATTTCTAAATCTCTCTTTCTCTCTCTCTCTCTTTCTCTCTCTCTCTCTCTCTCTCTCTCGTACACATGCATTTTGTTTCTTTTCCTTTGTTCTGTGAAAAATAAAACTCCTAAAAACTAAACCGGCGTCCGCGTGGTTTTCGATAAATAAGCGAGGAGTCAACAGCGAGAGCATTGGCGAAACCTTTGAAGATGTACGGGTGCCTAATATCTATGCACTCGCGACGGGGAACCGTATACCACAGCAACAGATCTGATGTAAGTATTCCACTTCTGGAATGAAAGTCAGTCCTAGAAGCTTATCAAAGAAAGGGGACTCCTCAAGGACACAAAACTTCATCTTATGTTCAGACCTCAATTGGGTGGGAGCATTGGGGAGTGTGGAGTCGCTCCTTGGTCGGCATTACTCCCAGGTTTATTCTGAGTCGAAGAGGAAGTACATTTTAGGCTTCCATACATGGATTAAACAAGATTTATTTACAAAATATACGCCTACAAAACAAGTGCGTCTATAAATAAAAACAGCATTTAAATCATGAATGCACATCTGAAGTTATTAGAAATTTGAAACTGAGAGACGTTTATCAAAAATAATGGATTTTGCCTTAAATAAGCCGAAAAGGTTTATTCATTTATTCATGTATTTATTATGTCTCCTGAGAGATCTCTTGTTTTTATAATAAATATCATGTCACATTTTTTAAATATCTCTAAAATATATAGGCTCCCTCTACCCTCCTTCCAAATGGCACTTATGTGATCGTTAATAAAATTCACAATCTTTTCTGCAATCTAACTATATTCGGTAAAAATTATACTTCAGTCTATGCTTGACTTGTCCACCAAGTTTCAGTCATGAATGTCCAACAGTTGTCTCACCAGTAGGAGTTGTGATCTTAAATTGGCTTCACACTCACCGAACTGTAAGCCCCCTTCCCACCAATTTTTATCTATGGGGTTATCTAAAAGATCACGGCTATAAAAACAATCGCCAAATTATTCTTGAACTGAAGAAAGCCATCACGGTCGAAATGAGGAATGAGGGGAATGCCAAAAGAGGGGGGGTGTTAGTATTATAAGGTTGCACATCGTATCCAGGCATGCTTATGATTGAACGGAGATACAGTAACTACTCTTGGGCATTCATGACTGAAACTTGCTTGACAAGTTAGGGACAGACTGAATTTATTTTGTACCAAGTATGGTTGGATTGCAGATAAGATTGTATATTCTATTGAATATTCCATGGGTGACATTTTTAGGGGGGGGGGGGGGGGTTACCCTATGTAACATAAAAATACAGATCAAATTTCCCTAAATCTTTTACAAGATAGACTCAAACATTGTATTTGAAATAGTAAATTAGTTTTAAAGGTTTCTATGCCGTAAAACAAAACAAAGAAACGAAAATCTATATTTTTTTCTTTTCTTGTTCTCTTTAACTGTTCAGTGTTTCTGTGTCTCTTTCTTTCTTTTTTATTCTTTCTTTTTTATTCAGTCCTCTTTTCTATATTGTTTTTCTTATTTTCTCTTCTTCTTTTCATGTGTTACTTTTTTATATTCTGTCCTTTCCGTTTTCTTCTTTTCAATTTCCTTCCATTTTTTTCTTTCTACCCTTTCTTTCTTCCTTTTCTTTTTCTTCCTTTTCTTTTTTATTTCTCTTTTTTCTTTTTCTTTTCCTTTCTGTTTTCATTCTATCATTATCTTTTCCCTTTTTCGTTCTTTCTTTTTCCTTTCTTTCTTTTGTTTTCTACTTTTCTCTGCTTCTTTTTTTGTAATTACTTCCCTTCCTTTTCCTTTTCTTTTTCCTTTTCTTTTTCCTTCTCCTTTTGTCTCACTCATCCGTTCCGACCTTTAATAACACTCTACCCATCATCAACCCCTTTTTACCGCCTTCTTCCCCTGACCCCCCCCCGTCATTCTATTTTCTCTTTTCATTTCACCTTCCAATCGATTCAACTTTTATTATTCAAACTCTTCTATTTCCAACTTCCAACTTCCTTTCAACGCTGACTCTTCACTAAAAATAACATCGCCGCCGAATCAATGCCGACATTAAACCTTTTTTAAACCAATCGCAACTTTAATCATGTGGCATATACATACTAGTTGAAGCGCCCGTCTACATAGGGCAATACTATTGAATGCTTGTAACCGCTTCGATCTATTTCAGAATAATGTTGCTGCTCTCGCTGTCTGCGTTAGTTCTTTTGTGATGTGTTACGTCTTGTTATGGAGAAGATTAAGTAGAAAGAAGAGAAAGAGACTACAAGTATAAACAGAGAATTTGTAGCCAAACCTTTGCCCTCAGCACATTATCATGACTGTGGCGTATCACGTAAACGGTTGAAATCCTGTTAACACGTCGTATATATTAATAATAATGAGAGTGGCAGTAGTAGTCGTAGCCGTCGCAGTGATGCTGATCTTTTTTCTCTTTCTCTCTCTTTTTATTGCAGCTGTCTTCTTTCATTTCGAGCTGTATCATTTGAAACAATTGAAAACAACAACTCCATTATTTGCTCTGGGGTGCACATTATTCTTGTTTTTATTTTTGCTTATTTCCTGCTTTATTTTCTTTCTTTCGTTCTTCCATCCTTATTTTTTCTCCTTTATTCTTTACTTTCTTCTATTCTTATCCTTTCCCTTTTCATGTTTAATCTTTGTTTTCTTTCTTATTTCTACATCTTTTTTTCGTTTTTTTTTTTAATTTTCTTACCATTTATTTTGATTCTTTTCTTTAATTGTTTTTAAATGTCTTACTATTTCTATTATCTTTTTTTCAATCAGTCGTTCGTCACACCATTATCTTTTTTGTTTACGTTATTTTTTTTTACATTTTTTAAACTTTCACGCGTATTAATTTTTTTTCTTTTTATCAATACTTTGTTCCATACATCCTTAAATTCGTCTTTTTTTCATATTTTATTTCATTCTTTCTATCATTTCTTTCCTTTGATATTTTTATATTTTTCTACAATTCTTTTGATTTCTTTTCATCTTTATTTCGGTCTTCCCTCATTTCATTTTTATTATCTTCATTTCTTTCGTTTTTCTTCTCAGACAATTCTTCTTTTTTCTCTTTAAATCTCTTCTTTTCTTTCCTTCTTTTTTCTTTCAGGCAATTGTACTTTCTTACTTTTTTCGTCCCCTATCTCATTCTTTCCACCATTTTTGTACTTTCTTTCTTCTTTTTCCTTTTTCTTTCTTTCGTTTCTTCCCCTTTTAGTATTCATCAATTCTTTCTTTTTTTTCCTTCTTTCGGTTGCTGTATCTTTCAAAATATAAAGGCGTTCTCTTTCTTTCAATCATTTATTTCTGATTTGTCTTCTTCTTATCCTGTTTCCCTTCAAGTACGACTCTTCCTCGACGTTGTATGGGCGGTGGCGCCGTGGTAGTGTCAGACCTACCCGGCTTCTTTTTTTTTAACATGGTTCACCCCAAACAAGGCAGGATGCCACTGTAGACGTAATGGGCTACTGAAAAAAAAGAAAAGGGGAGAAGGTTGGGGGGGTCAACCTAAATTGGGATCTGCGCAGCTAGATGTCTGTTTACATTAGTTTTACATTTCTGCATGCCAGTACTGTCAGGGAAACAGGGGGCATGGAGGGAGTTCCAGAAGCCAGCAGCACGAGGAAAGAAGCTACTTGAGTAGAAGGCTCTCCGGCATCTGGGGACCTCCACAATGAATGAATGGAATTAAGCTGATTGTCGAGTGTGTCTAGTGAATTTATGTCGAGGGGGCACCAGAGTAGCCAGTTCATCGGAGCACAATCCATTGATGTATTTGTAAAACAAGCACAAGGAAGCAACATTGCGGCGATGGGACAGGGACTGGAGCTTAGTTGACAGTGAGGGGCCTATTAGGTTAGCGACTCTTTTTTTGACTTTGTCAAGGAGGGATAGACTAGTAGATGATGCACCAGCCCAGCTGGGGAAATTTCAGGTGAGGTCGACATAAGGATCCGTTGTCCTCTGGTCATCTCTGTCTCAAAGTGGGGCAAGCAAAGACGTGTCAGGTACTGCATTGTAGATCATTGACAATGTTGCTTTTACGCCATTTCTTTGTGTGTGTTGGGCTAAACCTTCCCTGACTTCGCATGCAACTGCTAAGCCTTGCTGCTCTTGGTGAAGGAGTTGAACCCTGAGATCCTGCAGGTTAATTAATAGCTGCAAGCAATGAAAGGACTTCATGCAGACCATACAATCCTGAAGCATGATCTTCGAGAAGTCCACCTCGCTCAACAATTACATCTTCAACAGCAATGACAACAAATCCTACTGTCTTTTTTTTTAAATTTCCTCCTTCCTTTTTTTCCTTTAAACGTTCTTACTTTCTTTCCTTCTATTTCCCCCTTATTGCTTTTATTCACTGGTTTTGTCATTTTTCTTTCTTTTTTATTCTTATTGTTTTCCTATACTTTCTCTCTTTTTTCTTTCTAATTTACATGAACATTATTTTTTCTTTCTTTTTTGACTGTTCTTTCTCATGTTCTATCTCATTTCTTCACATACATCCTTTCTTTCATTTTTATTTCTGTCCTCTTTTCTTTTAAAATCTTTTTTGTTATTTATTTTCTTTCTTTTTTTTTCATTTCTTTCTTTCTATTTCATTGTCTTTTCATTCTTGTTGATTTGTCTCTATTTTTCACTCTCTTACTCTCGTTTTTTTCTTTTTTTCCTTCTTTTCTTTCCTTCTTTCTTTCTTTCTTTCATTTCTTTCTTTTTAAACTATCTAAGCGGCCATGTTTACACACGACTGCATTTCCATATATTTCGATTCGTGACGAAGGAAATGCAATTGCCGTGAACTTGCCTCCTGAATTAGATTTGTATTTTTAAAATAAAATCGCATCATTTGCCAGCGTAGTAAATAGACAAGAATAACTACATAGTGTTTTTTAAAGAATAATTTAATTTAAAGTGTGCTCGAATGTTACCATGGCAACTTAGAAAATAGCTTTATTCCCTTTTATCTCTCACAATAAATGTGATTTCGCACATAGGCACACACATAATATATCTAGGGAGTTTGAATTATCTACTAGACACCATCCTCGAGTGTCTTCGATCTCTTTGTACCAGGGTGTGTCAGGGCAACCTGACATTAGTATAATCCACGCCACAAGTAAACCCTGCTCAAATAGTCAAAATAACATAGTATTGCAAGTCCAAATAAGATCCTCTCAGCACGGCTATACACTTGTCATACAAGGAATGGTGCATCTTCTCAAAATAATGTTACCTCAAGTAACGCCACTTAGCTGGATACACCACCAGACTAGATAGATTCTTGTCCTTAAATCCGTTAAGACCAAAAGACCACAAGAAAGATATACTATAACATAATTAACTAGTCAATTAAGGAGAGGAAAATAAATGTTCTTAACTTCTTTACTAATTCAGAACTTTAATAGAATATCTATGTATCTCATATAGTTATCAAGTGTTAGACCAAGGAAGGGGCCTATTGATTTCTGAGAACTTAGACTGAAGTAAAATTAAACAAAAAAAGGGATTTATCTATCAATCTATCTGTATAAGCGAAAAAGTATATGTGTTTGTACCCAGGTATCAGCTTTCAACAGTTGCTCTCGTCGTAAAACCAATGACATATGTATAATCAGCAGGTTACTTGGGGTGTCTTAGCCATAGTTTGCTTATATTTTGATGGTTTTTAAAGTTCATCAAAATTTCAATAGAAATATATGCGATTTGCATGAAAATTGAACTGTAGCTATCAGCCACAAATTAAGAAAGGTTCACAAAATTTCATTTTAATTCGAATAATTCTGACGCACACCAGTATGGGAGGGGGATGATGACGTGCTCAAACCCATAATTTTAACACTGCTGTTTGAAAGTTCATATATTTTCAGTTTGCATGATAATACATAGAAACAACACTTTTAAATGGAATATTTAT
>OY744530.1:5772200-5789700 GCA_963556195.1 Sepiola atlantica
TATGTTCTACTGATGAGCCCAACGGAGGGCGAAACACGAGTCTAGAACTTTCGATCTGTGGATTTCATGCTTCGTGCGGGCTGCGGCGTTGTCTAATTATATATATATATATATATATATATATATATATATATATATATATATATATATATATATATATATATAGCATTGAAGAGACAATATTTATTATTCATAATGAATTTAAGAAATTAAAAAGATGAAAGGGCAGCTGACCGGTTTCGTACCTCGCTCAACAGAGCAAAATATCGAGGTAATGTATAAAAAATGTAAAAAGATGCTATGAGAATTATAGCGAGGGAAAGGGGTAAAAAAAATTAAAAAGAAAAAAAAAAAAAAAAAAAAGTTCAGTCAAATAGAAACAACATTAAGCCCGAGGAGATTTTCTCTTTATTTGCAAAGAGAAGGTCTCAAGGACTTAATATAAATTGTTTCTAAAATCTTGAGATGATAAGGGGAGTGCGACTTACTAAGAATGGAGAATAAGTCGACACTGAATTTAGAGGCACAGGTGCGATTATTTACAGAAGCTGGTTTGCTTTTGTAATCTTATTAAGACCCTTACCCATAGGGCCTTAAAGATTTGTTCGAAGACCGAGCTGGATGAAGAAATTAAATTTATTACTAAGACCCTCTGTAACAATGGCTACCCTTTAGACATTGTACAATCTACGATTAAAACAAAAATATTACATTTTTACAAAAGCAAACCAGCTTCTGTAGACAGATGCCCTATTTACCTTCGCCTACCTTGGCTTGGTAATATTAGTGATAGATTCGCCAAACAAATCTCTTTGTCTGTACAACAATGTTATTTTGCTGCGAATACGCGTGTTGTTTTTTCCTCTCGTCCAATCTTAACTTCTATTCGAAAAGATGTCCTTCCCCCTCATCATAATAATTCCATTATTTATTTATTTAAATGTAGTTGCTGTATGCACTACGTCGGGATGACGTCACAGAGATTGGACATCCGGGTCAAACAACACGTGCCCACAAAAATTCGCAATGGAAATTATTTACCAACTGATGATTTGAATAATACTTATGGCTCGTCGATAGGTCAACATCTCATAAATAATCGCACCTGTGCCTCTAAATTCAGTGTCGACTTATTCTCCATTCTTAGTAAGTCGCACTCCCCTTATCATCTCAAGATTTTAGAAACAATTTATATTAAGTCCTTGAGACCTTCTCTTTGCAAACAAAGAGAAAATCTCCTCGGGCTTAATGTTGTTTCTATTTGACTGAACTTTTTTTAGTTTTTTTTTTTTTTTTTTTTCTTTTTAATTTTTGTTACCCCTTTCCCTCGCTATAATTCTCATAGCATCTTTTTATATTTTTTATACATTACCTCGATATTTGGCTCTGTTGAGCGAGGTACGAAACCGGTCAGCTGCCCTTTCATCTTTTTAATTTCTTAAATTCATTATGAATAATAAATATTGTCTCTTCAATGCTATTTTAAAGTTTTGTACGACAAAGAAAATATTTAAATATATATATATATATATATATTGGCAGGCAGACTGTTCCGCTGTATCACAGCTCTTCAGTGCGGCTAGACTAGCACAGCTTCCAAGCCAGGGATCGGACCTTCAACAATCTAGTTGACACTCAGCAGCTATTACCATAAGGCTACGGGAGAATGAGCTCGTAAATGATCTCTAAAATATATATTTATATAAACACCGACCACCGCTTCCACCGTGCTCAATTTGTCTATTTTACAAAAAATTTGCATTACGAAAAAAAAAAGCAACAGGAAATATCACTTAACGACAGTTTTGCTTTTGCCTTATATATTTGGACAACTTTCAATCTCACTTTCTTTCTCTATTGTCCCCCTATCCCTCATATATATATATATATATATATATATATATATATATATATATATATATATATATATATATATATATATATGATTGTTATGGAACAAACTAAACTCGTTAAGTTTGTTTTAAATAATACTCGCTTAAGACGTCTTGAATCAGCATTTATTATAAACTCTGACTTAATTAAACAACGTAGCGTTTTCGGCAATTTATGTCCTTTATACGTTTACGCGCCAATAGTATTTCCCACAGTCAACATGTCTTTCCAAGCAGTCACCTTGTCCATTCAGACTGCATCTCTTTGTGTAACTGTTTCCAAATCCCGCTGAATCAAAGAAGTCACGCTGAACGTTCAGAACAGCCTCCAGAAAGAACCTGGGCCTGGAGCACGTGTCCTTCGCGGGGAACTTGAAGAGACGCCTTAATACTAGTTGTACCCTGGCAATCAGCCCGTCTTTAGTGTTGCGGCGGTATTATTAGTGTCTTTTTTAACTGCGTCATACAAGTAATAGTCTATAGCGTTGCAATCAGGCTATTTAAAGGCCAGATGTTTGAACTGTTGAAGTCGTAGGAGCTCATAGGTACCGACATTTGAGTTGTCCAAGACGTGTGCCACGGAGTTGAATCCTACTGTTACACGTATGAACATCCCGCAGCCAGTTTCCACACACAACGTTTGGCCACCGTCTACAAGATGTCAATGGTTTCAAGGATTGAACAACTGCAATAATTGCTATTAATTGAAGCGGTACGTCCACATCACATACAGTCTGTTTTTCTCTTCGACCATTTAGTTTGCAATTTTTATGTTGTGCGTAGCATAATTTCACATAGGAGCAGGGAGCATTCTACGTTTGAGGAATGCTTCGGTTGCTGGTGGAACGAGTCTGATAATCTAAAAAGCGAAATTCCAGTAAACCCAGTTCACCACTGATGACCGATCTCGGAGCATTTGCACCATAGAGTTTATGATCTTTTAAAAACCATGATTTTGTTTATAAAACATTTAAATTGAAACGTGTAATTATATTTCATATGGGGTTCTTATTATATATATATATTTTTTAATAGTAAAGAGTAAAATAATTAATATAAGAAATACACTTTTTAATTTTACAAGAAAATAAACAGGTTTATTGTAACTCTTACGTCTAATACGTTTTAATTACGATATATTTAAAATGGTAAAGCGATTACATAATCATTTTATAGAGCCGATAGTAGAACAAAGTTGGACAAGTATCTGAGGAAACGATTAGAGGAATTAATCGATGGAAAAGAGTTTTTTTTCGAAATACGACATTTGACACAAAGGGTCACTATCACATGACACATATCGAGCACCTGTATATTCATCACTTGGTGGGCAGAGATAAAAGAAGAATGTGGGTCCTGTTCTTCATGATACACGATGTACGTAAAACAAATTAATGCGTGTAGACTGTGCGATGATTCGGACAGTCCTACTCGTTGTCGACAGAGTACATTACAACAAGAACGTATATCTATTTGCGAGATGTTTATTCGATTCGTTGCTCAAAATGAAACATTTATTCAGTTCGTATATGTAAACGACCCCCCCCCTTCCCGTTCTCCGGGACTGAGTTACAGCGTGGGTACGTAAACATGCTACACTCCAGAATTTCATGTGGGGTTCTTAAGCGTGAGGTGAATAGCTATTTATCTATTAAACATTTTACTTTTCTCAATCGGGACTGTTTCATTTAATTGTCCTTCCGAGTATGTTTTTCGGCGTGGACATCGGTCCTCTCCTCGCCTCTCGTCTTGGTAACCCTGTCACCTGTCAAGAACAATAGTCGCAGCCCCACCACAGCTATAATAATAATATCATTCCACTCGCTTGGAATGCCTTCCCAACGCACGCACCTAGTTTCTCACGCTCACAAGTTGTATTGATCAAAATGTTAAACTTGTACATACTGATATATATATATATATATATGTATATAGTATAAGCAATCAAATATACCAACGAAACTGAAGAGCAAGGGGGGGGGGGGGAATTGAAGCGCCAGCGAATATTAAAACTCGATTAAAATGAATTTAATTTTATAGTCGTTTAAAACGGCACAGTGTTTTTGTTATTTTTATCCCACGCTGTGCCGTTTTAAACGACTAATATATATTTATAGTAAATAATTAGTCTAATATTATTATTATTGTCAGGGGTCTTCGACCTCAGTCTGATAAACTGAGGTTGAAATAGTCCAATAATATATATATATATATATATATATATATATATATATATATATATACATATATATATATATATATATATATATATATATATATATATATATATATATATATATATATATATATTAATGTATATAGTAATCCAGGTAGGGTAAAAATCCACAGGGTAGAAATCCAAAGGGAATCAAACCGGGTTTATAAAAGAGTGCTCAATAAAAATATAGAGCTGTATTGTGAATGCTTTTATTCAAACATGTACAAGGTCTGCTACACTGGCATGTCGATGTTATCGATCTACAGCTCTCAAGAGCTGAGGTCTCATCAGGCAGAAAATTGTTTTTTGATTCAACTGGTTGCTGAATTCTTGAGAGCTGTAGATCGATAACATCGACATGCCAGTGTAGCAGACCTTATTAATGTATATATATATATATATATATATATATATTAATGTTTATTTATAGTAAACAGTTGTATCTATACAAACGTAGCATGGCTACACGTTTAGAAAGATCTTTTAGTCGTAGATATAATTAGCTTGACTTCATCAGGCAAAAAAGGGTACGTTTTTACGCCTTAATATTTTCAACATATATCCATTTAGAAAACGAAAAAATCAAAAATAGCACGGACCGTACACTAAGTTTTGGTTCTAAGTTCTGAATATCGTATTGATTAATATTGTTGTAGTCATATGTTTTGTACATAAATAAATAGTCTTCAAGCGATCGATTCTTTTTAAATCTTAATAAGTGAGGAATGCGTATATTCCAACGAAAAAAATAACGGAAATGCGATTACAAACATAAGCGTGAGAAACAAACTATAATTATATTTAAAACTTAAGCGTGAGAAACAAGCGAAACTGTGTTTTTAACTTAAGCATGAGAAACATACAGAAGTGTTATTCTAATTAAAACGTAAGCAACCAAACATAAATGCTATTTCAAACTTCAGCGTGAGAAACAAACTGAAAAGCTATTTCAAAATCAAGCGTGAGAATAAAACGGAAATGCTATTTCAAACTGAAGCGTGAGAAACGGATGAGAATACGATTAGAAACTTAAGCGCAGAAACAGATGTAAATACTATTAGAAACTTATGCGTGAGAAACAGAAGGGAATGTTATTTCAAACTGAAGTGTGAGAAACAGACAAGAATGCTATTTCAAACTGAAGCGTAAGAAACACTCGGAAATGCTATTTCAAACTGAAGCGTGAGAAACAAACGGAAATGCTATTTCAAACTGAAGCGTGAGAAACGGATGTGGATACTATTAGCAATTTAAGCGTGAGAAACCGATGGGAATACTACTAGAAACGGATGGGAATACTATTAGAAACTTAAGAGTGAGCAACAGATGGGAATACTATTAGAAACTTAAGCGTGAGAAACAAACAAAAATGCTATTTCAAACAGATGGGACTATTATTAGATACTTAAAAGTGAGAACAAGATGGGAATAATATTAGAAACTTAAGCGTGAGAAATAAACGAAAATGCTATTTCAAACTGAAGCGTGAAAAACAGACGGAAATGCTATTTCAAACTGAAGCGTGAGAAACAAACAGAAATGCTATTTCAAATTTAAGCGTGAGAAACAGACGAGAAAGATGAGAAATTGAAGCGTGAGAAACAAACGAACATTCTATTTTAAACGGAAGCGTGAGAAACAAACGTAAATTATATTTCAAACTTAAACGTGAAAACAGAAAATGTTATTTTAAAATAAAAGGTGAGAAACAAATCAAATACAGTTTCACACGAGCTTGAGCGACCACAGTCTCTCATATCGATGCTTGGGGAATTCTCAACATTACTCCAAACTCTCATTTCATTCCAACTGGACAACGCCGGATCTACCAGCGAATTGTATAGATATTTATTATTTTCTGTTGTCTTTTGTTTTGTTTTTAATCGTCTCAACGCTACTGTATCCAGGTGAGATATGGCGACACATTTCCAATTAGGGCATCCATTTTATTTCACTGAAACATTTTCTTACATTTTTTGTTTGTCACTAAAAATGATTATGTGAATGAAGGTTTCTTTCGCATCCAAACTGGCATTGTCGTTGTGAACAGCGTTAATATCAAAGAAGCGAATTAACGTGTCAGAATTTTCAAATCGGACAGGAAGAATAAAAATTGAAGACGACAAGTGGGAGTTGGTTATTTGTTCATTTATTGCTTGCTAATACAAAAGCTCGTCATGTCAGGACAGCATAGATAAAAGACGAGTTTATATGGCCAGTTAATGGCGAATGAAAGATTTGGAGAGGTCCGCAAAATGTTCACCTTTGAGAAAACACACGCACGTCTGCACACGAACACACCCACACACAATAAAACACCCCCACCCCCACCACACACATATATATATATATATATATATATATATATATATATATATATATATATATATATATATATATGTATATATATATATATGAATTACCCGGCGTTGTTCGAATTTAATCATAGTGAATATATCAATTACAATTATAATTATATATATATATATATATATATATATATATATATATATATATATATATATATATATATTTATGAAGATTACCTTATGGAATAGTGGATAAGAATGGCAATAATAAGAACACAAGCATACAATTAAAGCTGCATCATAATATTTCGGTCGATTTATTCGACCATATTCATTTTGTATAAACCGTTGCTATGCTTATCCAGTATTCCATAAACTAATTTCCATTTTGTTTTAAATGCTAAGTTCATATTTACTCTTATATATATATATATATATATATATATATATATATATATATGTGTGTGTGTGTGTGTGTGTGTGTGTGTGTTCATGTGTGTTTATGTGTGTGAGTGTTGATACAAGATGGCGGACCACTGAAGGTCACATGAGTTTAATATTTTTTTTTCTGAACGTTTTTCTTCCATGTATAAAAAACGTTGTATTTTTATTTTCAAATTGAAAACTGTTCATGTACGTTTTCTGAGCAGATCTAATATTGACATTATTGAATACTGTTTTATTTACTATAATCGAAACGATATTTACATTGAAAGTTGTTGGGTTCATATTATATTCCAATAACCATGTTTTTATTTTATTATTCTTTATTTTTTCTAGATTAAAAAAAAACATAACATTTTTTGAGACAAGCTCCGCTGTTAGCTTCGTATCCAAATGACCTAAATAGACATCTGGTGGCTAATTGATGTAACTTTATACAGTAAAAAATTTCCCTCAAGTGAATTTGAATTTTTATAAATAAATTATAGAACTTATTAACTATTTAAATAAATATTACTGAATTAAAATGTATAAATGTCCACAAAACTTTTAGGATGTACCAGCTCTGAACGAAAAATTCAAAATATATAAATTCATAGATATGTATTAAAGCAAACGTTATTGTTTTTTCAGTTTTTCGATTTTCGAATTGACTATCGAGTATTTTGGGCAAATGTTCATATGTAGAATTCGTGGATTTTCTGTTCCATTCTTTGCGATTATTTTCGATTGATTCTTCAATCACCTTCATGCGGGGTAACTCTTAGTGTGTTAATGGTTTATAAATGTCATAGTGACTATGATAGACGCTTTACAAGTTTTTGGCTAGTTTCATAATTAGCATTATTTCTAGTGAGATGTCCGTTTTTATGTATAGGACTTAACGAATTTGTCATCTTTTGACGTTTGTGTAGTGGCGTATTATTTTTATATTATTGACTAAGATGTGTCTAACTTGAGTGAAAGCAAGTTTGTTCTTTCAGGTCTTGTCAAAATGAGGTAGAGTCTGAGAGATGCAAGGTGAGTCTTCTTGAAAAAAAAGATACACTACGACACCAGCGTTGGAAATATTTGTAAACTGTTAAATCCCTTTAGAGCCCAGTGACTTATGAGACTGGCCACAAAGTTTTAACGTGTCTCATCACCCGTACGTTCCTTTTAAAAATTAATATATTACCGTACAATTCGTCGCACTAAGAATAAGCACTTCCTGTTATTCAATAACATTTGCCTTAATGAAAATATGCTGCCTTTATATACACAATATGTATATATATACAGGGTGACTAAAAAAAAAAAGGGCCCGTGTACACTTTATGTGATATCTCCTTTATTTATTCACCGATTGCCCTTATTTTACAGGACATGGCAGAATCAACGACCGTAAGTACACCAATACCTCAGTGGAAGCTGGGACAAAGAATACACTGTGTTAAATTTTACTACAAGACAGGCTCGTTTAAGAAAACCCAGGACAGTTTCATGCATCAGTTCGGATGTGAAAAGGCTCCACCCAAAAGCAGGATTCAGAACTGGGGGACCACTTCGAGAAGTATGGGACCGTGGAGAACTTCGACGCTGCCAGTGAAAACCGTCCAAGCCACTCGGCACGTCCCAAGAAGCGGACAGCCGAGCTGGTCGAAATTGTGAGAGTGTCTCTCCAGGAGAGTCCGAAACGGTCTGTGCGTAAGCGAAGTCAGTCCCTCGGTTTCTCCCGTGAGACTTGCAGGAGAGTGCTGGTGAACAATATCAGGGCTTACCCATACAGAATACAGACGCTGCAGACCCTTACAGCCTCAGACAATAAGCAGAGGAGCGCTATGGCAGTCAAGATGCTCGATAAGATCTAGGAGACACCAGATTTCCTTAACCTCCTTTGGACCTCAGATGAAGCCCACTTCAATCTTGACGGAAAGGCGAACTCCAAGACAAATGTCTTCTGGGGGTCGTCCAGACCCAATGAAGTAGCCACCAAGCCCCTGCACTCTCCTAATTGCACGGTGTGGGCTGCAATCTCGGCCAGAAGCATCATCGGACCAATCTTCATCGAAGAATCTGGCGCAGCAGTGACAGTCAGGAAGGAGCGATATGTGGAGGTCTCAAAACCTTCAAGAGTGAGCTCCAGATCCTCTACCCGTCGCTCATGAGCAAGTTCTGGTTCCAGCAAGACGGAGCAAGTTCTCACATCTCAAACCTGTCCTGAGATTAGCTGAAAGAGAACTTCGGAAGCCGAGTGATCAGTCTCAAGACTAATTTTGAGTGGCCGCCCCATAGCCCGGACCTAAGCCCCCCGGATTATTTCCTTTGGGGCTATCTTAAGGACAGAATGTACGCAAGGAAACCCAGAACCATCACGGAACTCAAGGAAGCTATCAGGGAGGAGATGAGAGCCATTCCCAATTCAGTCTGTAAGAACGTCATGGACAACTTCCTTCTGCGACTCAAGAAATGCACGGAGCTAAAAGGAGTCCATCTAGAACACATGCTGTAGAACGGAGAAAAAAAGGCCAAATACCTTAGTGTCTTGATATGATGTTGTGAATATAATAAACTAGTTAATTTCATTTCATTCAGACGAAACATTAAGAAACAGGGCCTAATTATATTTGGGGCCCGTTTTTTTTGGTCACCCTGTATATATATATATATATATATATATATATATATATATATATATATATATATATATATATATATATATATATATATGCATATATATATATATATATATATATATATATATATATATATATATATATATATATATATGTGTGTGTGTGTGCGTGTGTATCTAAGTAGCATCTTCTTTTGCAGGCAAGTATTGTTGAATATAAGAGACACGTCATGTCTAGATATCCTTTGGTAGATCCTTTCAATAGTCCGCGTCAGGATCTTAGTTTCGGAGGGGAATTGACTGATGAATTTTCCATAGTTTACATATGTCTCCCAAGTTCTTTCAGACCCATCCTCGTCCATCTTCAGGGGAATGAGGTTAATCAAGTACAGACCATGTGTTAGTATTATAGAAAGTTTTGTCGGTAATTATCTAATAAGTAGGAAACTATAGTTAGAACTATAGACATTTTAGTATATTATTACTGATATTAGATTTAATTCTATTAATTAGTTTTGTTTTTGTTTTTATATATAAAACTTCTAATATATATATATATATATATATATATATATTTATATATATATAAATTAATGTATGTTTACAGTTAGAACATTCAAATAAGTTTCAATAAAGGTTAAATATATCAATAAATCTAAGGACAACATTGAGATTATTCTTCGATTCTACGGGCAATTATCAGTTATGTCCATCAAGTAAATACAAATAACTAAATAAGGGATGCATTAGAATGTATAAAAAACGAAACTAATTTTTTTAAATAGATTTTTGAAATTCAAAACAAAATAGATGTTCTTTGATTCATAACGCAAAAATGAAATAAAGCAACGAATGTCTAAGTTACGAATGTATTACAAAATGGTGTAAGCATGTAATAATTTGTATTATTTGGATTATTCAGACTATTGTTTTCATCTTGGATGTTATGCTCACAACGTTTCGGCCGATGTAACATCCTATTTTGTTCATGCGAGTCTATTCGAACTCAAAAATCCTTACAATTTATTTAATTCACGGGGTTAGGGTTAGGGTTAGTTTCTCTCGTTCCGTAAGCCATGACTGAGTAGAAGTCTTAAGTAATACTTCTCTGAATTATTTAAAAGGAGGACACAACAAATTATCTGAAAATTCAAACGTATCAGATTTGTATTGAATTTGATCCATAAAAATTCAAATATTTCAGATTTGCATTATTTGATACCAATTAAACAAGATTCCATGAATTTCAATTCATATACAGTTTTACATTTTATACACTTTCTAGAATCAAAATCGTATAATGGATTTTGTTTAGAATGAGAATACAAAGTTTTGAATTTAATCTTTGTAAGGAGACAGAAAAAGGGTGCAAAAAGATTCTGCCCAGGGAACTACTTTTAGTAATTTCAACACCGGCAAGATGAAGAGGAAGAAAAAAAGAAAGAAAGAAAATGACTCTCTGACAAGGCTGTTTTCTAAGCGAAAGTCTAAGACATATATTTATGAAAACATCATTTTATTCATTTACTAAATATATATAAAAAATAATAAGTGTTCTTGTTTTTTTTTTCCAAAATTTTATGATACAATTCAAAAAACGTTTTCCTAAGAATTTTCGACCACTCCTTCTTCAATATATATATATATATATATATATATATATATATATATATATATATGTAAAGAGAGAGAGAGAGATTGTGCTCTAATGAGCTTGCTGCTCTGATATCCCTATGACGCAAATTCACTAGACCAATCCGCCAATCTGCCAAATCCCATCCATTCACTGTGGAGGTCCCCAGATGCCGAAGAGCTTCCTACTCAAACAGTTTCTTTCCTCGTGCTGCTGGACTCTAGAACTCTATTCTTGCTTCCTGTTTTCCTGACGGTACTGACATACAGTAATTTAAAACTAATGTAAACAGAAATCTCCAATTTAGGTTGATCACCCCCCCAAAAAAAAGAAGAAATGTTCACCCTTCTTCTCAGTAGCACCTTGTGTCTACAGTGGCGGCCTGCCTTGTTTGAGGTGAACTATGTTAAAAAAATAATATATACATATATATATAATGAATATTTTATATTAAAATTTGAAAACCAAATCATGATGTAATTTTAAAATAAATAGACTATTTGTTTTGGCTAAGACGTTCGATGAATACGTCAATCTAATAGCAAGACTTTTTTCGTGTGTTTTTCTTCATTTTATCGGTAGTAATATATATATATATATATATATATATATACGAATTTTGATTTGTTACATTTTAAAATGTTACAACCATTTTATTTGTACAGTACAGGTCCCAAAAAGCGGCTCAAATGTTTCATCTTAGTTTTTATTTATTTATCTATCTATCTATCTATCTATCTATCTATCTATCTATCTTTCTATCTATTTGTCTCTCTCTCTCTTATATATATATATATATATATATATATATATATATATATATATATATATGAATATTGTTTAAGTATCCATATATAAGTAAATAGATAAATATTTCAGGTTATATATATATATATATATATATATATATATATATATATATATATATATATATAACCTGAAGTATCAATCTATTTATCTATGTAGGTATACTAACACGTCTTCCATACTATCTATGTAAGTGTATGTGTGGCTTTTGTTCTGTCTTCATGGGCCACCTATCGCTAAATATCCAAAATACTATCATTGATGGCCGACACGTACGTGGTGATTGTGTGAGGATCGAATAAAAAGAACCTCGTTGGCTCATAAGTAGCCGAGTATCCTTACTTTTGAACCAAGGTCCTCGGAGACAAGTGTCTCTCTCGCACCTTCATCATCAATAATTACCGTTTCGTATCCTTCGCAGAGCCGCCATTAAGGACCGTTCGTTCCGCTTCCGGGCCTCGCTTGATTACGGCTTCACCTTTGACTCAGCCAGTGACGATCGTTCGAATCTGCTTACCGGGCCGCCCCGCTATTTTCATTTATAAATAACCAAGCTACCAATTTATCAACTGTACAGAGACGTGTAGCTTAACAATTTCAACGATTTGACTAAGGACGTGCAAGCTAAGTACGTTCAAACGCCGGCCCTCTTTCGTGAGATTATGCGGTGCTCAGGTGTAATTGTTTCTATATTTCGGTGATTTTTTTTTAGATTCATTCGGACATCTCCGCAACTAAATTTCAATATCTCAGTTTCTCATGTTTGTAAAAGACGATCAATTTTATAAAAGGTGTACCCCTATTATTTTAGTTTGAATTTTAAACAAAATTTTAATCATAGGAAAAAGACGGCACATTTTAAAGATTCAATGATTTGCTATCATTTTAATACACATTGATGGAGGCTATATTTCTGAAATCCTTTTATATAATGTAATCTTGAATAAGATATTTGTTTCAATAATAATTTGTATGCGCCCCCATGTCTCTAAAATAATGATAAATACAGGATGCCACTAATATATTCGTTAATAAAAGCAATAATAATAATAACTTCTGCAATCCAACCATATTTGGAACAAATAAACTTCAATCAATGTCTATGACGTTTCAGCCATAAATGTTCAGGAGTCTTTGTTCCTATTGAATTGCCTCCCCATGAGAGCAAAGTTGGACACAAAGTCGGCTTTTAATGTAGGAAAAATTCAGCTCTCCAAAAAAGGACACTCTGGATTTGAACAAAAATAAAAATGGTTTCAGTCTAGAAGGACGTCACCTTCACCGACCGAGAAGATAATAGACGAAGTGTAGCATTAGAACATATACTACACTTTGTTCCTAGCCAAAAGGCCAATGGTCAGGAGTCTTTTTTTTAATCCCCGTTGAATTATATGCTCGAAATGTGCACCTTTGCGTTTCAAGCACCTGCATGGAACTTATTTTGGCTGTTATAGTTCTCTTCAGTTAAGAATCCTCTTACAGACATTACCTACGATATAACTCATCAGATAAAAATCTGAGTGATTAAAGTCCGGTGAATCTGAAGTTCATTAAGTGACCCACGCATTACATCGTGAATCAAATTCATAAGTGTTTCTGTATTCCTACCATATTACGTACAAATAAATATCAGTCTATGCGTAACTTGTCCATCAAGTTTCTGTCATATATAACCAACAGTCATCGTTTTACCGCTGTTCGTCGATAAACACACCAGGATATGACGTGCAAATCTGCTAATAATTATGACGCCTTCATTATCTTGGAACTGCCTGAGTTTTGGCTTTGACATCTTTCTTCATTTCAGGAACATTCTAGGAATTATTTTTATAAACATTCTTTGAGAAGAACCAACACATAAAAGTCTGCGAGAGGGGGTCAAAATAATTAGTAAGAATAAATTTTGTTTTACTCTTGTTCCCTCCAAATAAGGCACATTGCCACTAAGCCATAAGGGGCTACTGTGAATTAGCACCATCCTACGTGAGGAGCTGTGCTGTGCAGTGGGATGCTTTTTCACATCACATTTAAACATTTACATGTTGATACAGTCAGAGAAACAGGGAGCAGGAAGGAATTCCAAGTTCGATGAAAGAAAGTATTAAAGTAGAACGCCCTCCGGCATCTGGGGAGCTCTTTAGTAAAGGAGTAAGAGTTAGATGACTGGCGGTTTGGTCGTGAGTATTTACGCGAGGGGGCACCAGTGCAGCAAGTTCATCAGAGCACATTCTGTTAAAGTACTTTTAAAACAAGCACAACGATGCAAAATTGCGGAAATACGACACCGGCTGGCGCTTGGTGGATAATAAGGCACTTATTAAAGTAGAAAGTATTTTTAACGCTGTTTAGCAGAGAAAGGGTTAGTTGTTGGTGCACTAGCCCAGATGTGAAAACAATACTCCATGCATGGACGAATGATAGTTTAGTAGAGAAATAAAATACTGGAAGATGTAAGAAATTGTCTAGCCTGGTAGAGGGAGGCCACCTTCTCTGAAGCAGCCTTAGCCATCTTTTCGATGTATTTGTTCAAATGTATGTTACCTGTGAATGTAAGGCCGAGTAGTTTGAATGGTGAACTCTCAGATATGATGCTATTTGCCATGACAATCGGTGGTTGAAAAGGTTTCTCATAATTGTTAAAGGAAAGGAGTCTCGTCTTAGCATTAAATGTTACATCTATTTATATCCCGATTTAACTATGGACTGAATGACATTTTCTAAGGATTCAGCAATAGTCTCGGATATGTGTGTGTTCGTTCTTCCAACATGTCGAGAATAGAACGGGGTTTCTTCAGAAAATATACCCACCTCGGCACAATTGCATCAGAGAAGTCGTTTATGAAATCAGGAATAGTAACGTTCGAAAGATTCGATCCCTGGATCACATCCGAATTAATGTTATGTTGTTTAGATGTACGGCCATCGAAGACAACTTGGAGGTTTCTTTTAGCTAAGACAGATCTGATTATATTGAATATTCGGCAAGTAATACCATACGAATTAATTTTCATAAGAATGCTTCCATGCCAGACTTTGTTAAAAAGCTTTGCATATATAAAGCTCTACCGCTATAGATTCACCAGCTTTATCGAGTGTATGCTAAATGCATTCTGAGATGAACCTTAGAATGCACGCAGTTAAATGGGCTTGCCTAAATGAATAGTGTTGGTCAGAAAGAAGTTTAGCATTAACAAAGCGGTGAACTATCGCTAGATTGATAAATGATTCAAAGAGTATAGCGGAGAACGAGAGGAAACTAATAAGGCGATTATTTTTCAAGTCAGTTCTTTCAGCAGAATTCTTTGACAATGATATCACAGATGAAATTTTCAACTATCAGGGAAGCAATATTCGGCAAGGCATTTGTTGTGGAGTTTAGAGAGGACAAGGGGTAGCTCAGCAGACAATTAGTTTATACTATAGCAGAGATAATATCAGACCCAGATGCTTTGGGTGTATCAAGGTTTGTTTTTGATATCTCGGAGTTAATAACGGGTGATGATATTATCAGATCGCCGAGTTTGGCTTCAGTCCACAGTTGTAATTCATGGAGGAAGTAATTTGTGGAGTCAGAGGTGGAGTTTAAGGCAAACCGTGAACGGGCAGTTCAGCATTATCAGTTGTGCAGGCAACATCATGGTTGTTTGATAACGATATAATTGTTGATTGTCCATTATTCACCACACTATTATAGATTTTCCAGAAATCACTTAATTTCTGGTCATCTCATTATACCTACTCTTAGCCGTGGCTATTTAACTCTTGCAATGGTTTCTTGGTGCTATACCTTCTTGTCTATTTGCATCATACTTATGGCTGTTTAGTTGGTTTTCTACCGATGAAGCAATAGCAGCTGCACAGGTCTAAGTGAACCATTGTAGAAAGTGGGGTTTGCTATAGAATCTCCTTGTAGAGACCTGTGCTTCAGTGACTGCCTGGACCCATTCAGTCCCCTCTTTTGCGCGCTGTTCAACAATGAGAGAAAATGTTTTACCCCATGCGACGTCTCTGATGGATTTCTAATCAACCTGTTTGTAGTATCCAGCCATTTTTAGAAACGGCTCTTCAGCTTGGGATCGAACATTTAGGGTAATATTAACTATTATTACAAGGTGATCAGCGATCCCAAGTTGGCTATGAGCATTTGTCACACTTGCCTCTGTCAGTGTTGACAAGAATAGATCGAGAAGTGGGGTTTGCTAATCCTCACTATCTGAGCATTTTGATAGAATTAAGGCTTGAAATATGGATACCTAATTATTTTCCAGCTTGCTTTTTTTCTCAAAGAATTATAACGGATAAAAATTGAATTGAACATTAACAAAACTGGTGCTTGTGAATTGTGGGTTCGAAAAAACGGTTTTATCTTTAATTTGAGGAGTGTCAAATAAGGGGGAGATAACTCCAGTTTCCAGTTTCAACCACGATGTATCTTAAAATGGATTTTACAATTGTAATTATTCTAAAATAAAGTTTGAAAAAATGTATACGTAAAATAATAATTTAGGATTAAAATAATCACACCGCATTCGGCATGAATGGAAAATAAAATGATTTTGAAAATTATAATAATATCTGTCAAATTATCACAGGAGAAAATGAAAAAAAAATGGAAAAATACGAAAATGGAAGGGAAAAAAACATAAAACACGAGAAATAAAGTTTTTGAAATAAATGAAAGTTTTACACTGGGTAAAATTCTGCAATTTGTTTGAAAATAGTTCCTTTTACGCATACATTTTTTAAAATTTATTTTAGAATAATTACAAAAGTAAAATCCATTTTAAGATACATCGTAGTTGAAGCTTGAAACTAGAGTTCTCTTCCATTATTTGACTCTCGTCAAATTAAAGATACAAATTTTTTTCGGACCTACAGTCCACAAGCACCACAAAAATATATCACAGTATAAATCGCAAAATTAGCCTAGCTTCAGTAGATTTCGGTATTTGTTTTGTAAATTTGATTCAACTAAGGAACCACGACATTCGAATGGAATTCAGAATGAAAAAGTATACACCATTAAAAATGAAAAGTATAGACAATTAAAAATGAAAGTGTTACACCGACCGTTCTTACACAGGAGAAACAACACCGGTTGTCACTATAAATAGTGCGAGTCACCAGACACACAGAAGACAAAGCACAGTCTTGTAACTGTCTAGCCAAGAGCTAGTCACTTTCTTACTTTGTTAATACACTTGTTAAACCAACCCTCGACTTGACTTCCTTTATTTATTATTTACCGTGGAACAACTTCACAACAGAAAGTATAGACCATTGAAAATGAAAAGAATAGACAATTAAAAATGAAAAGTATAGACCATTGAAAATTAAAAGTATAGGCCATTAAAAATAAAAAGTATACACCATTAAAAATGAAAAGTATAGACAATTAAAAATGAAAAGTATAGGCCATTAAAAATAAAATGTATAGACCATTAAAAATGAAATGTATAGACAATTAAAAATGAAAATAGAACGCGAGACAGCGAAGGACATAGAACTACAAGAGGAGATAAGAGCACTTGGTGAACATGTAACCTATGAATAGTTGGCAGTTCTAGAAGCAGACGCCATTAA
>OY744530.1:5799700-5892200 GCA_963556195.1 Sepiola atlantica
ACTATTCTTTAGTTTTCTTATAGAGAAGTAAAGAATCAAATTCTTTCCTTATCAAATTTATATGGTGTTTATGTTATCACTCTTTCACTAAATGCTCGTCGAATCATTAGAAATATTCAAGAGTTGTTGAATTAAATAAATAGTGAGAATGTCCATAAAAAATATATAGATAGCTTAGAAAAATGGGTGACTTGATCAGTTAATTATAAATTAGGGCTAATCAGAACAATACAATTTGTTTTAAAACATAGCTTATTTTATAATTACGGTAGATGTGTGTGTGTGTTTTGTGTTATTAAAGTAATAGCTGAAATACAAGATGCTCATATTTATGTGTGTGTGTCGACGGCGTAATAACGATTAGCAAACATTGAATATTTATTAGTGGAATGTTTTCATTAGTGAAGGTTTTACAGATTAAGGACACACTTCAAATACAATTTTTATAAGATCAACT
Source organism: Sepiola atlantica (assembly GCA_963556195.1). NCBI lineage: Eukaryota > Metazoa > Mollusca > Cephalopoda > Sepiida > Sepiolidae > Sepiola > Sepiola atlantica. Next base: position 5,800,158 of record OY744530.1, read on the forward strand.
GATAAAAACATTATGACCATGTTTACGCATACGTGCCTCCATTCATTACACATACATTATGTTTAATGTTATCATATAGAAGGACTTCAGAGTTAGTGTTAGGGTTAAAGTTAAGGTCAGGTTTCTCAACGTTTCTTAAATTTTATTCCCATGATTAGAAGTAAGAGAATCTATTAAATATTTTTCATTCACGTTTTGTGAAAAAAATAATTATTCAGATAATGATGGTCGATATCACCTAATTAGAATGATATAGCAAAATAAATAACAACGATTGTCTTGATTGAGATTCGAACCCACGATGGCATATGTGCAAGGCCATCGATCTACCGAAGCTATGTTGTCTTTTTAACCTACTTAAGTTCCGCGTAAGTATTTTTATCTCAACGCATAGATCTAAAATAGTTTGATTGTCTAAAAAATTTTTTTTTAAACATTAATACTAAATCAAACATTCTAATTAAAGTAAAATATATATTAGTACACATTTATAAAAAGTGTTGTATCCTCTGCTAATTAAATATTACGATGATTTTACGTGAACAGTCGTTGTTAGGTCGGCCATAAGAAACGCTAAAAATGTCGGAACATTTGTTTCTAGTGTTATTTTCACGTTAGATTTGAATAATTAGTTTTTTAAAAAAGGTTTTAAAACTTCTAGCATCAATAGGGATCAAAGGTGTTGATTTCAAGTCAACAGCGAGTTTGGCTCTTAGATCGACAGTTTAACTGTGATACCGTGGCACACCTACACACATGAATACGAATGTGATTTGTGTTTATATATATCAATGTCAACGTGTGTGTTCCCGAAATAAAATCGGTTAGAGAATCTACATAAAAACTAAACGGTTAATTATATGGAAGATGTTCAATGGAAGACAACTCAGTAAGTGCTCTTCACTGTTTCAAATCTGTAGATGGCCGCTCTAAGAGAGCTATGGGCACAGAATCCCCTAAAAACATCAAATACGTATTTTTTATGTTAATGAAATGTAAACCATATGTATAAGACTCTAATTCAGAGAAGTTTTTTAAGTTTCAGTTTCTTGCGACTATATTAGGGGTCGAAGCACAAAAGAAAGTTATATTGTGTCATGAGCAGAGTGAAAACGGATATATTGTTCCTCATAAAATCCAGGACAACGTCGGATTTTCGAGCTTGTATATAGATATAGGAAACATCTTTAATGTTATTACATTAAAGATGTTTTCCTATATCTATTTAACACACATTTAGTATAATAATAATAATAATAATAATAATAATAATAATAATAATAATAATAATAATAATAATAATAATAATAACAGACAAACCCATCACAGCAAGGAGACCGGATATGATAATAATCAACAAGGAAGAAAAATCCTGCAAAATCGTAGACTTTGCCGTTCCAGCTGACCACAGAGTGAAGATCAAAGAGACGGAAAAAAGAAGCAAATATACTGAACTTGCCAGAGAATTGAAAGGAATATGGAACATGAAGAAAGTCAGTATAACACCAATAATCATAGGAGCACCAGGAACAGTCCCCAAAAACATGGAGAAAAGACTAGGAGAAATAGGAATCAAAGGGATAGCTGAGACCATACAAATGGCAGTAATGATCAAAACAGCTACAATCCTGAGAAATGTCCTCGAATGCGGAAACCAACTCACATAAGCAACGAATGGAGTACAAACACATGGAAGCACAAGACAACAGAACCGGTGAAAATACAACCGCGAGAGAGAGGTGCAAGCATAGGCTGACACCACGAAAATTATGGACAGAGGGTCGAGGAGGGAAAGCGCAAACCAGACCTCCACTGGAAGAGCGCAGACAGCTCTGGGACCGTGGGGAGGCGTGTTGCCACCCGGGCCCCAGAGGAGACCAATGGCCCTTATCATCGTGAAATCGGTGGTAGGTGGCTGTTGCGATACCGCAAGGTCATCAGCGGTGATGAACGAAAAGAGGTGGAGCATACTGGAAGTCTGAGGAGACTTGTTGTCACTCAGACTCCAGGGAATACCACAGGTTGTTGGCAGTGGGTGATCACTGACGATGACCAGTGTGATAACTCCTAGTGAGTAAATAATAATAATAATGAGAAGATCGAGGAAGGACAGCACAAACCAGACCTTCACGGGAAAAGAGAATGCTGGGACTTTGGGAAGGCTTATTGCCACCCAAATCCCAGAGAAGACCAATTGTTCTTACCAGCGAGAAATCAATGGTAAAAGGCTGTTGCGATACCGCATCGTTATCGAAAAGAGGTGAAGAATACTGGAAATCTGGGGAGGCTTGTTGTCACTCAGACTCCAGGAAATACCACTGGTTGTTGTCTGTGAGCAATCACTGACGATGATCTGTATGAGAACTCCAAGTGAGTACAAATAATAATAATAATAATAATTATTATTATTATTATTATTATTATTATTATTATTATTATTATTATTATTATTATTATTATTATTATTATTTGTATTAATATTATTATTATAATGAAAAAAATATTTAGTAGACGCTATCTAAAAATGAAAATATTACCAGTGACAAGGCCAATGATTTAACAAGTGTTGTTTTTATTAAAAAATCCCCAAATTGCAACTTTTCGTTTTAGTCAATATATTAAGATCGACATTTTTATAGCTCTGAATTTTCTTTCTAGTCTTTGAACGCAAACTTTCGATAAACTTTATAAGAAAATGTGCGTGTTATTTATTTCGTAAAAGTCATAGCTGTTATAAAAGGTCAGTACGGTGTCATGCTAAACGCGTCGTTTTCAGCTGCTAGCGTAACTCTGGTGCTGCAAATACACTTAGTCGTATACATTAAAGACAAATAATACGTTATCAGAAATTACTCCTAGGTGAACACCTATGTATTCAAAGATGCCGAAGTTTAAAGGTATACTAATATCTTTACAATTACCCAGCGCAAAATCGTGTCTCAAGTTCGGCGTGATACACTTCGAACGTAACACGGGATTCTATAGCCAGACAAATGGATATTTACATTCAAGCACTGAAATTGCGTCTTCATTCTTCTAGATCTTTGGCCGACAAATAGAATTTCTTTTTTTGCTTTCGACATTTTTGTCTTCGATACTAGCGGGGGTTTAACGATCGGTCTATTTCCCCATGAGCGAACACGCGCTTGTGCAAACAATTGACTTAAGATCTGTTCACACAAGGCAACGCCATGTTTACATAGGGGAGGATTTCGTGGCCTATAAACAGACACTTGAAAATGCCCTAACATAATTGCGAATGAATAAATAGTGTACATTATACATACATACATACATACATATATATATATATATATATATATATATATATATATATATATATATATATATATATATATATAATGAAACGTTTTTTTAAGTTGATATAGTTTGTCAATCCCTAGCATCTATCTTTTTCATCTCTCGCTTTCTCTCTCTCTCTCTCTCTCTCTCTCGCTCTCTCTCTCTCTCTCTCTCTATATATATATATATATATATATATATATCTTTCTCTCTCTCTCTCTCTCTCTCTCTCTCTCTCTCTCTCTCTATATATATATATATATATATATATATATATATATATATATTACTATTTCATGTATCCACATAACATTTTATAAGGAGATATAATTTTTCATGTATCAATTTTCAGTATTTACTTCAACAGTGCTCAGTACGTAAGTAGGCTAGGTAGTAAGCTATGAAAATATATTTATGGCAATTAAGCTACACAGAGGCTCCTGCGTTTCGTCCCCGTGGAGAATCTTCAGGCTAAAATGCATGGAGTTATTTTTTCCGGGTGTTTTTAATTACACGGCTAGCTAGTAAACCAATCAGACCTTTTTTTGTTCTCTCAGCCAATCGTTTATATATATATATATATATATATATATATATATATATATATATATATATATATATATATATATATATATATATATATATTAGCAAATATATGCTTCCTCCGGTTGCATGTTTTTGCTTGCCTGTGACTAGAATGATATCATGCTGAAGGAATATATTCTACACTGACCCCAAAGGAGGAGTTAATGACGAATGCACCCCAATAAAGTAGCAGTTAATGCCTAGGAGGATTATATCATGACAACAGAACAGATAGTACACTACACCGCCCATACAACGGAGAAGATAATCAAGGAAAGATAAGTATCATAACGAACATGCATATACTATAAAGGGAGGTAATGCATGCATATACAATAAAGGGAGGATCGCCCCATAAAATGAGAAAATAATGCCTGTTAGTATGGTACGATAGAAAAAAGTTGTCCCCATGAAGATGGTCTAATGACACCAGAACAGATATTACATTACCCCCTCCCCCAAATTGGAATGAAAATACTTGGGGGGTTACCCCACCAATTTAAAAAGAGAGAGGTAATTCTTGGGAAGACGGTCTTATGAAAACAGAACCGATACTACACAAACCTCCCCCATGAAAAGATAATACAATAATAGGTTAAACCGTTTTATTTATTCATTTAAAACTCCTAGCAATAAAAAACAGTATTTTAATGGTTAATTGGCTGTTTGGTTGAAATCAAAGTGTAGGATCTGTTCTCAGCATCACAGAAACATCAGACGTTTTACTATCGACGAAAATATTGCGTATATATAAGAAAATATGACAATACAAAATTACAAATGTATATCACAAAATTTATTAGAAGCAGTTTGTATAATAAATAATCAAATCAGGAACACCTAAATGCGGTTGAGGGTATATGCAGAATATATGGTATTTCGAAAGTCTATATTGTATGGTAGAATTAAATAAGCATGGTTTTAATGCTCATTTACTTAGGGTAGATAGAAAAATCGTTCGCATTTATTCATTTATATATATATATATATATATATATATATATATATATTTATAGTAATCCAGGTTTGTGCCCACTAATTAAAAACAACTGCAGAGATTCTTAACTGTGTTGATATAATAGTACTCAATATATATATATATATATATATATATATATATATATATATATATATATATATATATATATATATACGAGGCCTGTTTAATACGTATCCGACTTCAGGCGAGAAAATATTTCAAATAAGTGACGGGGTTGGGATCGTAAACCTCTTCAAAGTAGGCCCGTTGTGCGTGCATACACTTAGCCAACCGATCCATCCACTGCCCGAAACACGTCTGGAATTCTTCTTTTAGAATGGTGTTCATCTCCGCGTTCGCGTTCCGCATTATCTCTTTTTTGCACTCTCTCAACAACAGTTGCACTCCGAGAAGTTTGGGGCCTGCCAGAATGCTGGTCACTTTGCGCTGATGTGCGACCATCTTTGAATCGGTTGAACCACTCCTTAATTTGTGTAACAATATCGCATCTTCTCCAAACACCTGCTGAATCTAACGCAACAGCAGAGATGAAACCCATTCCAAACGAAGACGTCCAGAGGTGTTTCCGGCAATTGATGAATCGGTGGGCTAAGTGTGTGAAAGTACACGGGGCCTGCTTTGAAGGGGATAAGTGTCCGAATCCCGTCACCTATTTGAAATATTTTTTTCTGGCCTAAGGTCGGGTCCTTTTGATAGGCCTCTGTATATATATATATATATATATATATATATATATATATATATATATATATAACGGTTATATACTATACTCCAATCAAAAGACAGTATTGAAACAACAAGCTCCTTCCAGTTGACTTATATATATATATATATATATATATATATATATATATATATATATATATGTGTGTGTATATATATATATATATATATATATATATATATATATATATATATATATATATATATATATATGTAAAGGATCCATAATGTATTTACATATCCGATGAGAGCGGACCACCGCTTGAAACGCGTATTATAAAATTATTAAATGATAAAATAACAAAATAATAAACAAGCCGCGCATGCGTGGTCCCCCTCTGTATGTGACTCGGTGTGGCGAGTGTAAAATGCAATAAATTTAGGCAATTTGGGGCATTTTTTACCCCCCTTTTGACCCCCTGGGGGTTCGAACCAAAATTTTTCTGAGGTCAAGGATGCTCATTTTATATCCAGAACAATGGCCTCTACATTTTGGCCAAGTTTCAGAAAAATTGAATGCATAGATCAAACGTTATGGGAGAAAAGGGTCGTTTTTGCCATTTTGGGGTTATTTTACCCCCTGGGGGGGCGCGAACCAGATTGTTTCCAAGGTCAGCGATACTTATTTTCTATTAGGAACAATTGGCTATACATTTTGGTCAAGTTTCAGAGAAATTGAATGAATGGATTAAAATTTATGGGGCAAAAGATGCCATTTTTTCCATTTCGGGGATTTTTGACGCCCTGGGGGGCTAACAAGATTTTTTTTCAAAAATCGGAGAATGTCACTTTCTAACCTGACCAAAGTTACAACTTCATGCAAAATTTCAGAGAAATTCAATGGATGGTTGCGGAGAAAAATCCGGACGGACGGACGGACACACGGATACACGGACGGAAATGCATCAAAACATAGGTCTCCCGATTTTATAAATCGGGGGACCAATAAATGTTGAAAAAAACTTTTTACAAATGTTGGTAGCCTTTACATATATACTTTTCTCTCGTTGGAACTGCACTAATACTGCACTACCCTCTTTTCCATATATATATTGAACATTCTTCGGATTAATTCAAACTTTCGATAGGAATGTTTCTCTGGTTCATTCCATGTGATTAAAAGTGCACCTGATGCATAACAACAAAAAAGAGTATTTAATTAACCAAATGCCTGTCTATTATAAATAACCACTTAATCCTAACCGGCGCTTTCCGGAAATCTTTTAACTTCTATTAATAATTGACGTGACGTAAATAGGATTAATTCGCCCGTAGAGAAACATTATTTGGGTTTTGAATGAATGTTCTTTTAGTATTGCGCCTTTCTTAAAACAAAATAAAAAGGCGCCTATCTTTTTTCCCCTGACAGCTAGTCAAAGTTGAAAGTCGACTAGGATGCAAAATTCCTCAGACGGGAATTGAACTCGGAACGGCATCTTTGCACTATGTAATATTCTTAATCGCGCCAGTATTAGTCGAACACAGATCATAAAATATGTTATAGGAGCGTTACTCTTTTAAGTAGTTTAAATACCGACCAATTGATGAAAAGCATTTGTCACAAAAGTAGGAGAGGGTATATTAGTTGGGAAAACATCGAAAAATTGACGCTAATTAGATTTTTTACACATTTTTTATGGCATCATGGTGGCAAGAAAAGAACCCCGGACTTTAAGATGTTAGCTACTCCATCTCATCCTATAATATTTGTAATCAAATCAGAAACTGTTGAACGGATTAAATATGAAATCGATTGGAAATGATTTGTAGTTTTAAAAACCCGACAAGTATTTGTCAAAACTGACTGAACAATTTTATTGTTTTCATCATCAAAGCTATTAAAGCCAAATAAATAGGGAAAACTGTCTCTTTTTGATATATAAAATATATAATATAAAATAATATAATATAAAATATATAAAATATATAATATAAAATAATATAATATAAAAATAAAAAATATATAATTAAACTGTAAAAAATATACGTCAGATAATCATAACCTGTATATATTAATAAGGACATTCGTTAGTTTTTGTCCATGTGTGTGCGACGGAAACTACAATATTTAGATCAATAACAAATATCTAGCATATCATTGAGCTAAAGTATGCGTGTCGTCTCATTTTTACGACAACAAGTCCCCATCTATATGCCTCCCCACGAGGACAGAATTAGATACAATGTCGATTTTTAATGTGAAAGAAAATCAATTTCTCCAAAAAGGGGATTTCAGGATAAGGAGAAAAAAAATAAGTGCCTATGTCTGGAAGGATTTCTCGTTCACTGACCGAGGGTAGAAAAGATGAGGTCTAGTATCAGAAGAGATAATACATTTTGCTCCTAGCCTAAAGGAAGTCTTAGATTGTAAAGGCAGTCTTAGATTGTAAAGGAAGTCTTAGATTGTAAAGGAAGTCTTAGATTGTAAAGGCAGTCTTAGATTGTAAAGGAAGTCTTAGATTGTAAAGGAAGTCTTAGATTGTAAAGGCAGTCTTAGATTGTAAAGGAAGTCTTAGATTGTAAAGGCAGTCTTAGATTGTAAAGGAAGTCTTAGATTGTAAAGGAAGTCTTAGATTGTAAAGGCAGTCTTAGATTGTAAAGGAAGTCTTAGATTGTAAAGGCAGTCTTAGATTGTAAAGGAAGTCTTAGATTGTAAAGGAAGTCTTAGATTGTAAAGGCAGTCTTAGATTGTAAAGGAAGTCTTAGATTGTAAAGGCAGTCTTAGATTGTAAAGGAAGTCTTAGATTGTAAAGGCAGTCTTAGATTGTAAAGGAAGTCTTAGATTGTAAAGGAAGTCTTAGATTGTAAAGGCAGTCTTAGATTGTAAAGGAAGTCTTAGATTGTAAAGGCAGTCTTAGATTGTAAAGGAAGTCTTAGATTGTAAAGGCAGTCTTAGATTGTAAACTAAGTGAAGAGAAACTGAACAACTTTACTGGCAAGGGGACGCTCCAAAGAATGGACGGACTATTGTTTTCACCGATATAAATTAATCGCTGTCAGAAAACCGTTTCATAATCTATCGATTTAGAAATGTTTTATTGATGTGTAAATTCAATATAACAGTGAAAATTGGAAAATAATAAACTTATTCAAATGTAACAAATACTAGTTGATGCCGTATCCTTGAGTGGTATTAGTACAATACCTGTGTCTATCAAGTTCCATCTTAACCCTAACCCTAACCCTAACCCTAAGCCTACCCCTAACCTGTGTCTATCAAGTTCCATCTAAACCCTAACCATAACCCTAACCCTAACTCTAACTCTAACCTGTGTCTATCAAGTTCCATCTTTACTTAACATCTGCCGCTTTATAGCAAGTACGAAGAAATTTCTTTGTGAAATTTAGTCTAGTAAAAACGATAATTAATATTGCAAACTTCTGAAATATGTTCATTCCCGTATTTGCCTTCATACTAAGAACTTGGCACGACTCGTTTCCAGGTTTTAATTAAAACATGTTTGAAAACTGTTTGCAAATGTGTAGCCACATTTTTATCAGAAATTAAAAAATATATACTATATATATACATATTACACACACATATACACACACACAATTATATATATATATATATATATATATATATATATATATATATAAACTATTTTTGACGCACATTGTTTAGTTATTCATTTATTTATTAACTTATTTTCGATCAGCTGTCGTATTTGGTGACCAATTGTCAACTTAGTTCGACAATTTAACACATGTATTGCTGTGGATATGCGTATATTCTTGTGCCAGACGTCGATTGCTGCATGTAAATGAGTTAATTATTTACGCTGTCAGAAATTACTGACAATCGACCTTTTTACTCCGTGTACAGTTCGACCCCGTGAACTAGTCGGTCTGATCATCTTCAACATTGGCGCATTTTGACATCGACTTGTCCAAACCGTCTCTCCAAGCATTTTGACCGACCAATAGGTCCGAAACCACAAATTCCCACCGGCGAAAGACCATGAGCAAATTGTAGCGAGATCTAAAGGATGATGCGGGTGAGAGATGCAAATGACTTGATTACCGATTTGAAATCAGTTTTCTTTCATAACATTGTAAAGACATGCGGGTACTATGCACAAATGCAGATTTGTTTTTTTGCGGGTACAATATTTTCGCCAGGCCGACAGAAATCAATCATTCTTGTGGAAAACCTGGCATAGATGTGGGTTGAAATCTATTAACTTGCTGGATCTATTTTACAAGCTGTGTCTGTTTCATTATATATGAAAGTCTTATTACAACAGATTAACCATGATACTAAGCAAACTATATTTAAAAATAAGAAGCAGTAGTGAAACATACAAACGCTATGTATTTTATATGTAACGTAAATTCAGTCTCTTTACCGTTTTTTGTCATCGATAGCTTTCTTCCAACGAAATCAATATTTTATTCTGGTTTAATAGTTTTTTCATGTGGATCGTCTCCGTATGCTGTTAAAAATATATATAAGTTGATTGAATTATTTCCAGAAAATACTTTGTCCGAGTTGTAATTATTTTCAAATGGCCACCATCTTAAAAAAGAGATGTTACTCTGTATTCGTCCGTATGGAGTTACTTGCCCTTGAGTGAAACAACAAGTAATATTTTTTGAAAATGAAACTTCACAGTTTACAATAAAAAAAGCTAAACAAATTGATAGTAAATACACGATCGGGCGACACAGAGTAAGTTTAGGTGGTTATTAGTGATAGCGGTATTCCAATCTTCTATATACGTATGGATACCGTCTTAAACTATGTAATTTGCTATGACGTGTTCAAATCTTATAATGGAGTCTAATGTATTTATTAGCACACTAATACACTTGGAACATGTACAAAATCACAATTTCTTCCAGCAAAATCAAAGGTAAAATATTAATTTGTATTAAATGAATCGTTTACAATAAAATGGATTGCACTTCGCTATCAAATAAGAACATTTACTTGATATGCTGTTAAACACACAATTCAAAACAATACCTTATCTATAAATATAATAAGCCTGGCATAAAAAGCTATTTTCACTTCTTCTTTTCTCGCCCAACCACTCTATCACGGCATATGGGTACCCTTGCATCCCCTCTCTTAACCATGACGTATTTCCGCCTGTTCTTCTACTGAATATGTCTGCTATCCTTCGATCTTCTATTTTATTTCACTTTCGCTTTTTTTGAAAACAAAACTTAAAGTTTTTATCTTTAATACTCAATGCTTATTCTTACTGAAACTATCGAATTTCCACAAAAATCGATACAGCGAAATACAAATGTTACAAATAAATCGATAAAATCATTTTCTAGACACATCTATTAAGCTAAAAAATAAATTTACATTATAGAATAATTTTAGTACTTGTACAAAAAATCGGCTATTAAACTAATTAATATGTTACGAATATATAAATTTCACTTTATAGAGCAATGCTCATGATTGGTCTTTATTACTTAATATTTCGAAATAAAGTAATTATGTTATCTCACTTTATAACTTAATATTTCGACATGAAATAATAATGTAACCTCACTTTATAACTTGATATTTCGAAATGAAATAATAATGTAACCTCACTTTATAACTTGATATTTCGACATGAAAAAATAATGTAATCTCACTTCATAACTTAATATTTCGAAATGAAATAATTATGTTATCTCACTTTATAACTTGATATTTCGAAATGAAATAATTATGTAATCTCACTTTATAACTTGATATTTCGAAATGAAATAATTATGTTATCTCATTTATAACTTGATATTTCGAAATGAAATAATTATGTAATCTCACTTTATAACTTGATATTTCGACATGAAAAAATAATGTAATCTCACTTCATAACTTAATATTTCGAAATGAAATAATTATGTTATCTCACTTTATAACTTGATATTTCGAAATGAAATAATTATGTAATCTCACTTTATAACTTGATATTTCGAAATGAAATAATTATGTTATCTCACTTCATAACTTGATATTTCGAAATGAAATAATAATGTAATCTCACTTTATAACTTGATATTTCGAAATGAAATAATTATGTTATCTCATTTATAACTTGATATTTCGAAATGAAATAATTATGTTATCTCATTTATAACTTGATATTTCGAAATGAAATAATTATGTTATCTCACTTCATAACTTGATATTTCGAAATGAAATAATAATGTAATCTCACTTTATAACTTGATATTTCGAAATGAAATAATTATGTAATCTCACTTTATAACTTGATATTTCGAAATGAAATAATTATGTAATCTCACTTTATAACTTGATATTTCGAAATGAAATAATTATGTTATCTCACTTTATAAGCTACGCCTAATTAGCTACGTTTTATTTTGAAATATTTGGAAACATCTTTCGAAGTATTGAATCTATTTTATTCATAAAATTAAATATTTTCAAAATAAATTCAGCCATTGTCCTTATCCTTATGTGTACGCAAAAGTATAATCTATTCGCAAATAATAAATTACTGTATTCATAACTCGATAATGTTCCACGATGGGAACATGCCCAATAACGACAGATGGTTAGAGCATAACGTCTTAAATATATTTATTTTAATAAAGAAACGCTAAAATACCAGGTTTTAACTGAAATGGGATATAATAGTTTCAGGTAAAATATTAAGTCGGCAATGCACCCTAAGGGCACGCTTTCCACACATCGCGCTTTCAAGATTGCTATTGTAGTGCACAGAGAGTTACATTTTTTAATTAAAAAAATAGAAAGTGGACCTAAAGAAAGTAGAAAGTGGATCTAACCCTAACCTTAACCTCGTAACTCTCGTTTCCCTTTTTTGTCCTTTAGTCCTTACATTCCACCAGCGATGTTTCTGACAAAGGGGGAATAATTGCAGTTTTCTTGGTCAGAATCTATCCATCTAGCACTAACCGTAGGTTAGTTTTTAACCATGAAGTAGTATGTTTAGCTCGTCATTGGCTTCATGCTTTGTCTGGAGCGACTTCCATAAAAAAATCAATTTTCACACAAATAAGTTTGAATAGTGCGAGGTCGAAGGTTAATATAGTTAATTACTCTGAAATATAAGGAGGAGGCAGAATGATGAATTTAAAGTCATGGATGACGTCGAGCGTGGTCAGCACTAAATGGTGACCATTTTAGAATACCAGGTGTTGTATATAGTAGCACGAAGATAGGTTTACGAGATCTCTCTCCGCAATCAAACATGTATGTCTATAATTACGTTAAGACGTCAGTTCTCAGTAGATTACAGACATTATGGTGATGTTAAGCCGTGTTAGTACAAGATGTCCGAGAATTTGGAATATCCGATTCTGTACGTGGAATGACGACGACATGTTCTCTGCAAAAGCTAACATAGTAACACCGATCCCAGACTGACAGCTGCAAAGAGATGTGATCCTCTATACAATGTCTACCATTCTAAATGTGTGGAAACTTGAAGTTGTAGAACACAATCGATGTTGTAAAGAAGACATTTGTTTCTTAATTATTGTATTTTTTTTAACAAAGTTACATAATTATATGCAATTGCCAGTTTTCTTGGTGTTCAATTATTGTTTCCAGTTTCTATTCAAATGCTGTAGGTGCTCGATTAACATAATACTACGAACTAATTCGCCTTTTGATTAAAAGTAAAGTGTAGCATCTGTTTTGAAAGAGGAATCATTCTAGACTAAGGCAACTTTTATTTCTCTCCCAATTCAGAATGGTCCTTTTTTAGGGAACTGGATTTTCTCCACACGAAAAACAGTCCTTCTGTCTAACTGCTCCCCTGGGATGCGGGTGGGGCAAATAAATCGGGAGATAATGAATAGAATTAGTAGCGATGAAGTCGGCTATACCTGGTTCGAATCCCATTGGATTCATTAGTGTTGACGTATGCACAAATATTAGTGGAGATGGTGTGACCCTAATTTTATACCCACCTGGATAGAACACAAATTTGCGTTCACCTGACAATAGCTAATTAATCGTTTGCGATTGGTGTTGTATTTCGGCATGGACAAAGTAAAAGTATGTTGATAAGCCGTAACAGTAACATAGCAAAAGTTATTCAAGTGCCCCAATAGTGGGGCCTGCCTTTCCCAGCAAGGTCAGTGTACATTTCATATACTAGAATCGCCTGCTAGACTACCGTCTAAGTTAGTGGAAGATTTTCAGTTCGTCTTTGTTTTTCTTCTTTTTCCGCTACTTAATTGTGGGATTGTAATAAATGTCGACGCTTATGTTGGAAAACGAGGCCTCGCGGCTGTTGGGTTTGTCCACGACCACTGAGCCGTACAACAGAGTACTTACTCCAAAAAATAAAAAGAAACTTAAGGTTGATGAGTTATAGGGGGGGGGATGGAGTCTTTATTTACTTATTTACTTGTTCTTTCAAGTGGGGGTCGGTATACAAGAGTGGGGATGGGGGAGGGTGTCTCCAGCGATTCGTCTACCGTAAGGGCAACCTTAGAATAAGAAAGTTCTTTCGTTTGAAAGAACAACCAGTTTAAAAAATTAAGTCATAACAAGTTCAATTGGCGGAAGAGAAAAGGACGGGTATTTCGTTTTTGGGGGCCGGGGTTTTACGGGGTCGGGGCATGACAAACCGACTGTCGATCAAACTTTACGAAGATAAAAGGAAGGACGTTGAGTAGCCCCAGTATATAGACAACAACCTTTCTTTTCGGAAACCGAAGCGTCCATCTAAGCAGCGTGAGAAATTACAATTTTAATCATAAAAATTTCCTCCCTTTTATGTCCTTACAAAGCTTTAATAATACAAGTATCATCATCATCATCATCATCATCATCATCATCATCATCATCATCATCATCATCATCTTATTATTATTATTTGTACTCACAAAGAGTTATCACTCACGTCATCGTCAGTGATTGCTCACCGACAACAACTACTGGTGTTCCCTGGAGTCTGAGTGACAACAAGGCTCCCCAGATTTCCAGTATTCTCCACCTCTTTTTGATCCACCGGAAATGACCTTGTGGTATCACAACAGTCGTCTACCATTGATTTCTCGCTGGCAACGACCGTTGGTCTCCCCTGGGATTTGGGTAGCAATAAGTCTCCCTAAGCTCCCAGCACTCTCCGCCTTCTTCCAGTAGAGGTCTGATTAGTGCTTTCCCTCCTCAGTCTTTCCATCCTCCGTAACCCTCTGCGACTATTGTATGTGGTGTCAGTCGAGGCCGGTGCCATTTTTTTCCTATGTTTGATGGTGTGTGTGTGGGGGGTGGCATCTTGTGATGTTTCTTGCAGTTTCTGTTCCTGTGTTCGTGCGGTGGTGTTCTTCCTTTTTTTTGTTTGTTTTCTTCTTCTTGTAACTTCCATGTGACTGGTTACCATTCGTAGCTTTGCGGTGTTTTATTATTTGTACTCACGTCGAGTCCGCACATAGATCATCATCAAAGATGACTCCCTCATAATAACCGGTGCTGTTCACTGGAGTATTGGTGACAACAAGTCTCCTCAGATTTCCAGTACTCTCCACCTCTTTCGATGACCTTTGCGTTATCGCCCCTGCCGCTTACCATTAATTTCTCGCTGGCAACAGCAATTGGTCTTCACTTGAATTCGGGTGGCAAAAAGCCTTTTTAGCATCCCAATACTCTTCGAACTCATCCAGTGGAGGTTTGATTAGTGCTCTCCATTTTCAGTCATTCCATCCTCCTTGGCAATTCACGACTTTGTTCTGTGGTATCAGCTGAACCTGATGCCTTTTTTTGTTTGGGAGAGGGCAAAGTTTATAATATTTCTTGACGTTTTAGTTCCATTGGGTTCATGTTGTGTTCATTGTATCTTCTTCTTTTACTTCTGTGTCTCATTAGTTTTTGTAGTTTATGTGGGTTCGTTTCGACATTCGAGGATTTTCCTTATAATTTCAGCTGTTTTTATCATTGCCGTACTGTGTATAGCCTCAGTCTTCCCCTTGATTCAAATTATTATTATCATTCTTCTTCTTCTTCTTCTTCTTCTTCTTCTTCTTATTATTATTATTATTATTATTATTATTATTATTATTATTATTATTATTATTATTATTATTTGTACTTACTAAGAGTTCACACACAAGTCATCATCAATGATTGCTCAGTGATAATAACCGGTGGTGTTCCCTGGACTTAGAGTGACAACAAGTCTCCCTAGATTTTAAGTACTCTTCACCTTTTTTCGATAACGGTATCGCAACAGTCGCTTACAATTGATTTCTCGACCATTAACAATTCTCACTTTTCAGATAAGACTTGGAGTAAGCTGCTCCTGATACTATGTAGATACTACGTAGTATATATATATATATATATATATATATATATATATATATATATATATATATATTAGTAAAGAACAATCAGTACAAAATTCGTACCGTCAGTTTCAAGCACAGAAGGACTTAGCCATCCGGCTCTCTTCAGCTTATGTTGTCGTCTGTTTCGGAAATTAGAAGTCACGCGTCACTCTCGTTTGGACGCGTTATTTGCTTAGAGTGTTGTGTATGTTTGTTTAAATTTAGTGTAAGAAAGGTTTAATAAGGTTTGAAAAAAAGAAGGGTGGGGGTGAAAAGTAACAGTTGATATTTTTTTTTTTTTTTTTTTTTTTTTTTGGCTAAGAAAGCATACGCACAAGCCATGTAAGATAGGCAAAAATTTAATCAGTGTACAAAAATAAATCAAGTTTTCTCTTGAAAGCACTGATAGTAGGCGCTTGGATGACCTCAGCGGGAAGCCTGTTCCAGGGGTTGACAGAACGAATTGAGAAGGATGCTTGACGCCTCTGAAGCCGAAATTTACGACAGTAGAGCTTCTGGTCATGACCTCGAAGGCCTCTGTCTGGCGCACGAGTAAAGAATTCGTCAGCGGGGAGATTGATGAGCCCATTCAGGATTTTGTAAACCAGGATGAGGTCCCCTCGCATCCTTCGAATTTCGAGCGTCGGAAGTTGAAGACGGTGGAGTCTTTCTTCATACGAGAGATCGGCAAAGCCAGAAATCATTTTGGTTGCACGCCTCTGGATGCGTTCAACATGAAGTATATCCTTTCGGAGATAGGGACTGCACGCCTCAACACCGTACTCCAGCAAAGGTCGAACAAGCGTCAAATAGAGTGGACGGAACACTTCGGCCGTCAGGTTGATGAAGGAACGTCGAATTTGAAACAAGACGCCCCGGGCTTTGCTGGACATTTCAACGCAGTGACGAGACGGTTTGAAAGAGCTATCCACTCTTACACCAAGATCAGTTGCCTGAGATACTGAGGCCATTTCATGGTTGTTCGGACCGATAGTGAAGAGCTGGGATGGTCGCGCGCCAACTGGAAGATGACTGCATTTGGCTGCGTTGAGTGGAAGGTCCCAGTCTGAGGCCCAGTTTGCAGTACAATCCAGATCGGTTTGCAGGATGGCATGATTGCGTCTTTGCGCTATGAGTTTGACATCATCAGCGAAAAGCAAAACTTTGCCCTGAAGTAAGTCTGGAAGGTCGTTGACGAACAGGAGGAACAAAAACGGGCCAAGCACTGAACCTTGTGGTACTCCGCTGCAAGCATTTGCTTCTGCTGAAGTGCATCCACTCACAGAAACTCGAAAAGTTCGTGCTTGTAGAAACGACCTAATCCAGCTGATGGTGGACCGGTGAATCCTGTACCGATCAAGCTTGTGAAGGAGCAGGCGGTGGTTTACGGAGTCAAACGCCTTGGAGAAGTCCAGAAACAGGATATCCGCAGCATCGCCATCATCCAAAATCTTGGTTATCCATTCTTCCGTAAGAAGGAGGTTGGAGAGGCAGGATCGCATTGGGACGAAACCATGCTGGGTCTGAGTCAAAGATTTGGTTCGTTCAAGGTGGTTCATCAATGCATTTTTCAGGATTTTCTCCATAACTTTGCAGATGATTGAAGTCAGGCTCACGGGGCGGTAGTTAAGAGGGTCGGTTTTAGCGCCTTTCTTGAAAATGGGGCATACTGTAGCCACTCTCCAGTCCTCTGGTACGACACCGTCTGAAAGTGAGTGATTAAACAGGTCCGCTAGTGGAGTTGCCAGAACTTGCGCCAAAACACGAAGGACTGCTGGATGGATATGGTCAGGTCCTGGGCTTTTGTTGGTTTGAATGCTGGAAAGGGTCACAAAAACTTCTTGAGGAGTGACTTCAATAGCTTGCATTGGCTGAACATCATAAGTCGGCAGTGGAGGAGGTTGTTGCTCGTTGTCCACCCGGTATATTGAGGAGAACCTGTCGGCAAATAGCTCGCACTGTTTACCAGGGTCGCTAATCGTTCTTCCATCTGGAGTTCTCAACGTTGCTATACGGTTCACAAGTCTCTTGTTCCGCTTAACGTGGGCGTAGAATCTTTTACGGTTTGAGTTCACTTTGGATGCCAGACGTTGCTCATATCGAAATCTTGAAATTCTCAGCATGTACTCTGCCCTGTTTCGCTGTTCACGGTACACTTCATATGATGCATGAGTCCCAAGCCTCAAGTATTCGGCCCATGCAATGCCTCTCAGTCGCCATTCTCTTTTGATTCTGCTAGTTATCCAGGGCTGAAGGCGCCTTCGAGGAACAGTGAATGGAACAGCCAAATCAGTCGCCCAGAGAATAGCCTGTTTGGTGGCTAACCATTTTTCTTCAACTGAGGGGAGATTGGCTATGGCATTCCAGTCGATTGTCGAAGCTGCATCAAGAAGAGTGGTATGATTCAGTGCAGCATAATTGCGTATCGGCAACTGATCTGGTGATTGAGTAACAGGTTCCGTGTGTAGGATGAAATCGATGACAGCGTGATCGCTGCGCGACAAGGGTGGCTGGAATTTTACATCTGACACCGTCATATCGTATTTTGAGAACACCAAATCGAGCGTCGACGCCTGTTGACCACGAAAGCGGGTGTTTGATGCAACATGCTGGACGAGAAACTGCTCTTCAGCTGTTTGGAGAAGTTGGCAGTCAAAGTTCGAAGCGGGGTTGCATACATGGTCGCTCCATTCAATAGAGGGTGCGTTGAAATCACCAACAACCAGACAATCAACAGAGGGACTCGAAAAGTCTTCGATAGCCTTGCATAATCTCTGGTTATCGTCCTCGTTTGCTTGTGGGCTACGGTAAAGGGCGAGAATAGGAAAGGAAGATCTGCGAGTCTCTATTTGACACAGAACTGCATTGAAAAATTTTGTAGGGAGCGCATGAGGAGGCAATTCTAGCTGAAGGGGTTTCAAATGATCTCTGATGTAGACGATAACTCCACCGCCTCGGGCACCTTCGCGGTCGCAGCGAAATGATACAAAACCGGGGATGTCCACCTCGGAGTCCTCGACACAACTCTCGAGCCAGGTTTCAGTTATGACAATGACGTCTGGATTGGATTCTTGAATTCGCAATTGCAACTCGGAAAATTTGCGAAGAAGGGAGCAAGCATTGGTATATAATACTTTTAGGGCAGACTCATGGGTGGGCAGCTCATTTGATTGGCAGATTTTGGGGTGCTGGTGAGTTAGGACTCCACCCGTGTTGGGGATTGGGAGGGGGCTCTGACTATGAGAGGATTGAGCCAAAGGAACCGCTTCATAAGGCGACCGTCCTTGATGAAGAGACCCTTCTCTCCCTTCGCTTGGCGTTCGGTTAACTCGCGTTTTACAGTCCTCCGTTTTATTCTCTCCTCGGGGGAATATTCCTCTCGAAAACCCCACGTTTGGTTGACAGTGCGGATTTTGTCTCCGTTTTTCAGGAATAAGTCAGTTTGTTCACGATCGGCGAAGATGATCTTGATAGGTCTTGGTCGCTGGGACGATGGGTTGTTGTTGAGCGTACCGATTCGCATAACCTTGCGGATGTGCGCAACTTGATCGTCTGACTCGAATGTAGCACCGATGCACTGAGAAACTGCGTTTTTGTCGTGCTCTAAACGCTCTTTGTAGTCGGCCGAGGCCGATTCTTCAACCCCATAGATAACGACTGCACAATTTAAACCGGAGAAAGTTTAAAGAGATATAAAAAACAAAAATAAAAAGTAAAAAATAAATAAATATATATATATATATATATATATATATATATATATATGTATATATATATAATATCTCGCTGATATTCCGAGTTGTTGATAACGGCCGGAATTTGAGTTTTAAATATAACACGTGTTTTGGGGTTCGAGTCCGGCAACAGGGGTGAATATTTTTTTTACACTGATGATTACCGTAAGGATGAAATGTATACGCATTTAGATTATAAAATATTCATAATTATATATATATATATATATATATATATATATATATATATATATATATTAAAAAATAAATGAGGCTAAAAAACTTTTAACGGCATATTTAGATGCGATATTTATTAATAAAATAAAATGACAACAGATTTTTTTCTGATTTTAATTGTTTTAATTTTGATAATTTTACTAATGGTTTAGCTATTTAAAAAGTGAATGAACCGTTATACCAACACCACGTCCATTTTCCATCCTTACGGACTGCTACAAACATATGGAACTATTATAACTTCTCATACTTTGGCGAAATTATTAGTCAAAAGATCAAAGTAAAAAAATGAAATAAAAATCTGTTCTGATTTAATTTTATTAATAAATATCGCATCTAAACATGCTTTTAAATGCTTTTAACCTTATTTATTGTTAAATTCGTAAAAAGATGTTTAAAAAGGAAAAAATATGAACTCTCCTATTTTAATATATATATAAGTATATATATATATATATATATATATGTGTGTGTGTGTGTATAGTTTAATACATACCACTACGCTTGTCGCTGCGACAGCTCTCGTGCACACCTCTCACGCTCCTCATATTTTTAAATAAGCAGCTCCAACTCCAACTCCTTTTTAAAAAGGAGCGGTTCTTTTTTCAGCGCTTCATAGTGAAAATATACTTTCTTTCATAAACGTTCAATGAACAGTCAAATATGGGTGTGGTCGTGAAAACATCTTATTAATACTAGTGGGGATGTTATGTCAATACCGTAACATAATATTTGACAAAATCTATGTAATATTTTGAACTTTGCCAAGATCCATTTTTGCTTTTAAGATATATATATATTTTTAAATCTTATATTTCAATGCCATTTTCAATTTTTTCCATTGCAAATATCGTTTGCATAGAAATAACTCTTTTAAATGTATCTTCAAAAAACGTATAAAATTAAATGATTTTCAGAACGATAAAAGTAATTTATTTAATTGTCAGAAAAACGAACATATTTCTTTAGTTATTCACCCTAAGGCATTTGATAATACACTTCATCTTTCCTGTCCTCAGTTAATGAGATAGAAATCTTTCTAGAGTGAGGCAACTTTTATTTGTATCTCAATTCAGAGTGTCCCTTTCGAGGAGCTAGATTTCCCCACATTAAAAACCGACCTCTACCCTCGTGAGAAAGCAAATATATAGGTACACTTAATTATATATTATTAATACCTTTCTAAAATAATAATAATAAAAATAATAATAATAATAATAATAATAATAATAATAATTATTATAATTATTTATACTATTATTATTATTATTATTATTATTATTATTATTATTATTATTATTAATTGTAGTAGTAGTAGTAGTGGTAGTAGTAGTAGGATCACTATTGTTATTACTACTAAAGTTAAAAGATGATATTAATCGATTCTATGCAAAAAGAGAAGAAGAAAGAGGGCCGGTAAGTATAAACTAAAACTGTATGGATGACACAAGAAATGAGCTGGAAAATACAGAATAGATACCAAAATAAATAAACAATACATGAAACATTGAAACTGGACACAATAATACGAGAAAAGAATAATGAAGAGAAACGCAGCTACATAGATGATTCATAAGAATGACCGGAGAAGAAACACGCAAAAACACCTGACTATGGCTGCGAAAAGGACACATGAACAGAGAAACGCCTGACAGCAGCACAGAACAATGCGATCAGAACGAAGTATATCAAAGCTAAGAAAGACAAAACCCAAGAAAACAGTAAATGTGCACTCTGTTGACAAAGAAAGGAAACAGTAAATTACATAACAAGTGAATGCCGCAAAAACACGCACAATTAATTTTAAAAAATACACACGGCTGCGTGATAAAGCCAGTCCAATGGGAACTATATAAACGTATGAGATTTAAACATGCAGACAAATAGAGACAATATTGGGAAATGAAGATCACAACATCCTGTGGGTCATGGAGGTACATACTACTACTACTACTACTACTACTACTACTACTACTACTACTACTACTACTAATAATAATAATAATAATGGAAAAAATTGTGAGCAAAAATAAAATGCAAATAATTTAAAAAAAAAACATTTTGTATATTTTTTTATTCAGCAATAAATACGTAAAAACTTAAAATTTTAAAGTAAAAAACTTCAAAAACTTCTCTACAATGTGAACGACGCCTTTGAAGCGACATTTTCCCGGACTGGCCATTGGACTAATCCTTATTAGATATATGGGCCCTGAAAATGTAGCATCTTGTTGACAAATCGTGCTTATTTTGGTACAAAACCTTAGACATTCAGATTTGGCAGGTTTTCATTTCTAGTTTTCATGTGTAGAGCCCATTCTCTCTCTATCTATCTCTTTCTCTCTTTCTCTCTTTCTCTCTCTCTCTCTCTCGCACACACACTCATATACAGTCACGAATTATTAAAAAAAAACTCAATGAGTTAAGCTTTAACTTTCTTTTCTCTTTATCCTTTGATGTTTAAAATAAAACTCGAATAATTTTGGAGCGAGAGGCGCGTACGGCTAACACTACGCGATTTAGTCTAAAACTCCACTCCCGCAGAATGTGAGAAGAAGCTTTCCTCTTCGCTCCAGCAAAAAAGAGTGCGCTCCTTTTTGAAAAGCTCCATTATATATATATATATATATATATATATATATATATATATATATATATATATATATCAGACAATGGCATTCTGATCAAACGTTACGGAAGAAGGAAACGATATATTGACCCAATTGAACTCTTATATTGCTTGCAAGCGAGTATTGTGTTATTCTTTCTTTTCTCTTAAAACAGGACAATCGTCTTTTGTCCAGCGGTATAAACAATAATTTGTCCTTACATGTGCGTGCGTGTGCGTGTGTGTGTGTGTGTGTGCGTGTGCGTGTGTGTGTGTGTGTTTGTGTTGCCGGGGATTTGGACACGGCTGACTAGCAATGTTGTAACGAAACCTCACAGACCAATAGACCGTGACAAATTTTCAGGCGGGCCGCTTACTTCCGTCTAAACATGACGTACACATGTCGTACGCAAATATACACCATCACACATGAATAAAACACGTAGTGCTCAACCGTGGACGGTGGTGGTGGAGGGATCGTAAGCCTTTCTCACGTTAGAAATCCCCCGGGAAAGACGTAAGCCACAGGAGTAAAAATAGAACTCTTTCTCTTTTTTCCAATTCATACAAGTGTCTGAAAAGTAATAACTCAATGCTAATATATAAGAGACGTGTGCTTGTCTGCTCGTGCGTTTCCGTCTCCGCTATTGGCACTTACCTTATTAAGCATACACTTAATTGAACATAGGTTGCTAATTGAACCCACTTGTATATCGTCGATTCCTACATTGCCGAAGATATTAAAATAGATGCGATATGTTTTCAACTTAGCCGTATTCTTCTCTCTCTCTGCTCTATCATTATGTCCATCGACTGAGCTCAAGTTTCTGATTCCTCTTTGGAAGACATTCACAGCAACAACTCGCCTTCTACAACAACACATTTTCGGATTTGATCGGGACAGTCATTCTATCTCATTACCCCCTGGAGGTGACAGTGGCTAAATAGTTAACGACACGGACTGACAAACTAAGTGTGCCAAGTTCGAATCCAGTTCGTTCCACGGAAACACTTTCACTTAGGATGTTGGCAACCTTCACCTGATTTCTTCTGTAAGTACGCGATGTCTTTCTAAAAAAAAATTCTAGCTAGAAAAATATTGAGGAGACCAAATGAAAACAATAGAATGACATGATTCATACGAAATAAATGTAAAACCCATGTCTTGAGTGGCATCTGGGCTTGATAAGTAGTCACCACTTTTAAGTAAAAACAAAATCTTAAGACCAATCTTGCACCTCTACGCCATACCAACTTGAAAACCTGTTAGGAATCATCCACTACCAATAAAGATTTCCTAAATGTCGTATTTATCTTTTTGATTTAAACAGATCTCGGATTGACCACAAAAATTACTCCTCATTTGACTGGGATTTAAACCATAGTTATATTCTGATCATATCTGTGACAGCATTGACAGGGTGTGGCTATAGCCGGCTTCAAGTAAATTTGCAGCCTCACTGGTCAACGTGTCTCATACACGATCACGCATAACTGGCGCCTCACCATACCTCAACTAGGTGCAGTTCGATTGTCGAAGGCCGAAGACGCGCGGACCGGCTTAAACGTCCATGTCATCTTTGACCATCGCGAGCCAAATCCTGCCCTTTTCGTCATCTTTGTAATGGGGGCCGATGTCACTATCTTGTAAATCAGGCGGGGTGGAGAATGACGAAAGGCGCAGCTAAACCATCGGAGTCTCCTCAAGTCTAGGGATCTAGCATCTCGGGCGGATTGTGATCTTCACTGATGCAGTAGTTTCTACTGCAATTCTCGTTTCCTTGGCTGGTCGCCAAATGCGAACATGTATTGTAGCAGAAATTTAGAAATTGGAAACATTGATTTTATATACAGCTTACAATTTATTGCAAGTAGAATGCTGACATTCCTTGGTTACAGACTGCCTTACAGATACATTTAACTCCCAACCCCAGTTGGTGGATCAAAAGGTGGAACGTCTGCTCAATTCAATCGTCAGGTCTGTTCCGATATTTTTCTCGATTATCTATCGATCGGTGACGTAATTGTATTAATAAATTCCTTAAATCGGCATGCTTCAAAGTAAAACAATCAAAACTTTACAATTTGAATTTTGGTCTTCAACTTGAAATAATAAAAAAAATCACAGTCGCATTCCCAACGCGACGTCTATACACAGACCTGAATTGCATCAACTTACCATCTAGGCTTATACTAATTCACTATCTTGCCTTTTTCGATTACATCAGGGAAATCTCGTAGCACTAAGTCTAAGAATGCGTCGAAGACATCGATGATCAAACACTTCGATCTTCTGAATGTCAGCAGCACACAATGGTCAAGTTTCGGGCCCATAAGGTAGAATTGTTCGAACTACGGCCTCATATATTGGGCAGTTCATTGCGAGCTTGAATTTCTACATGAGCGTAAGTATCATTACGATCAATTGTCTATGTGAACTTGGTGAAAATTGCAGAGTAGTTAAATAACACAGAATTGAATAGATTGTCATAATTCATATATTTCTATCATTTTAAGACCCCGTCGTGGTATCTTAACACCTTAAAATTAGAACCTTTTTAAGTCCGTGACTTTAGTCGTTTCACATCTATTTTATATAGTTTACGCTTTAGAGGTATATTTATAACTTTATTGAAGTATTTTAGGGCTTCGTTTCTTAACATTGTTCTGTTTTCTATAGAGTGGTCTATATCCTGTTTCTTTGTTGTATCAATATAATGGGTGAACTTATTTTAACACGTGGTGTCTTGCATTTATATTTTAGGTTTTAGTTTTAAGCTGTTAGGATTTAGTTTAATTTAGTTTTTTTTACTTATTTGTTTGTTTATTTATTTTATTATTTATGTATTGTTTGTCCAGGGTAAATTTTATTCGATACAGGCAGCTGTTTGCTATCTCACTTCTACAATTAAATAGATTATGGGGGTCTTTAAAGTTTAAGATTTCAAATTTCTCATTCAGGTCGTCTAAATTTCTACATGTACTGGCCTGTCGTATTATTTTCCATTTAATTATTGGTGAGCTTCCATTTTCTTTGAGCTCATAATAGTTGTTTGCTAGTGCTGTTTTAATTCGACGTTCTCTGTTTTTAAATGTGATTTGTAGTCATAATATCTTGTTTTACAATCTAGAGAGGTCATACCCACCTAGTACTTCTTGTTATTCGGTCTTTTCTTTGCAAATATTGTGGCTTGGTAAACAATACTTTTGGTTAGGCATTTATTTTGTAGTCGACAAAGTGTACGATTTATGCAGTTACATCTTTTCTCTTCATTTCTAACTTTTTCATTTCTATTCGGGTGGTTATTATTAGGGTTTTGTTTATTTCTATTTGTATTGTTTATATTTTTTTTCTTCTTAGTGTTATTTTTGCTATATTTGTCACTTTTTATGTAATTTGTTATTTTTGTCTTCCTCTCTGCTGTTCTCTTTTAGTATTTTGTTATTGTGTGTCTTAATTATCATTTCTAGGTTTTCGCAGCTGCTGTAGGACAGTTTTAGGTTATTTTTATTGAATATTGTATGCAGAGATTGCTCACGAAGAAGTGTTTTTCAATCAGATTTAGTAATTGTTTGCCCAGTTTAGTTTTTAGCATCTGGTTATAGGGCGGTGTATAATTGATTATATTTCTTTTTATTTTATTTTTTATTTTATTATAATTTTTGGTGCCCTTTTTCTTATATTTAATTTCGGTATTATGGTAACCACTATTTTTTAGAGTTGTATTGTAAATGTTGCTTGATTTTTTTAAAAACATTTCGTTGCTAGAATTATTGATAAGCCTACGTTCGATAGAATTCGGAATATGTTTTATGATTGATGGGGTGATTAGACTTTGGGTTTACCTATGTTGGACTGGCCTTATCTTTTAGGTATGGTTCGTAAGTATATTTATTTAAGTTTAACGTGACGACTAGAAAGTTAGTTGTTTTTATGTTAGCCAGTACTTCTATTTTAGGCCTAGTTTTTTTCATTTCAATATGCATATTTTTTTGAAGTTGACTTTATTGGAATCTCTTATTATCGCTAACCCATCATCTCTATATAGGCCGATATATGTATTATCAAATATATTTATGAGTGTATATAAAATAAATAACCCGACAAGAGTTGATGTGTCCGCAGAGTCAAAGGCACCTATGATCAAATCAAAGGAGTTTGTCATATTTGTTTTGATCCATTGATCATCATTATTGATTAAAACTTATCTCCTACATTTTTAATGGTGTGGATTTCATCCCTAGATATATCAGTGTACATCTCGGAAAATTCTAGGGCGATGTTGAAGAGTTCTTCTGATATAGACGGATATCAACCCACTATGTCAAATTGTAGGAAGGTACATTTGTTCTTATTTTCGATATTGACATAGCAACACTCCTCTTCTGCCAAATACATAACCCCATAATTGCTCCACTAAATACCGCCTTCCACTCCGGAAAATCCTCCCAACTATCCCCCCTTATAAATATAAATATAAATAAAAAAAATAGGAATAAATACCTTAATCGGCCCACATCCACACCACTATTCAAGACCAATAATTAATAAGTTTCCCAATAACAATTTTTCCAGTCATTAAGAGGATAACACCCTCATTTCACATTATTATTACTCCCATAAGTCCCCAACATTTCTTAGTTATAATGCTAACCTCCCATATCCCCCAAACAGATCCAATCTTGCCGACACAATCCTTACTCTTATCTCTAAACCAGTTGTAATCAGCATACCAAGTTTATCACCCCCATAAGAATTCAGTATACCTTAGTTAATAATGTTAAATCCCGAATACAAATCATTAAAAAACCCTGCAAAGTTACTGCTCTTAGACCGAACTGCCCGGATGATATCTTGATTTAAATTTCTTCTGGATTTATTTAAAGTTCTTTTAATCAAAGCTTTAAATTTGAATTTAATGTGTGTTTTTAAAACTTTTTATCTCTTAATAAGTATAATCCTTAAACCCATTTTCTCTCCCTATTTTCTTTAGACGACACATTATTAACCCTCAAAACAGTAACGACCAAATATACGCTAGTTGTAAACATTGACTCACGGGATTTATGTAGAAATATTTTTCTAATTTTAATTTTTTTAATTAAAAAAAAATATTTTCCAGTTTAAAATCTCAACTGTTACTATTTACCCCCCCCTCTTTTCAAACCTTATTTGTTTAGATTTAGTGTAAGGGAGTTACGCTAAATTTAAACAAATATACATAACACTCTAAGCAAACAACGCGTCTAAACGAGAGTGACACGTGACTTCACATTTCCGAAAAAGATGACAACAGAAGCTGAAGAGAGCCGGATGGCTAAGTCCTTCCGAGCTTGAAACCGACGGTGCTAATGTTGTACTAATTTTTTAAGTACCAAACTATAAATAAATATTACGCTCTAAATTTTAACTCTAAATTAATCGAGCACTGTGCTGGGATTTTTTCCTACTATATTATAAAAGAAGTTATATATATATATATATATATATATATATATATATATATATATATATATATATATATATATAATACAGTTATCGACAGACATATAAATAAATTAAAAAATATATATATATATATATATATATATATATATATATATATATACATACATATATATATAATGCAGTTATCCACAGACATATCAATATATATATATTTATATATATATATATATATATATATATATATATATATATATATATATATGAGAGATTTTACGGCGTATCAACCATTTTTGATTTATTTAATTATGACTCACAATACTTTTTATAAACGGCCAATTCCATAGTATTACTTGAACACAAGTTGCTAATTTACCCATAACTCAGGGGTAATTTCGTGTTAATTACTTTCCCAACAGTATTAGTGGGTAAATTACGACAATATATCCAATTGGAATTTACATTGACACATCGAATTACATAGCCTCCGATGGTATCCACTAGTCATATAACGCACACCCGTACGTATAATGGGATACTTAACAATATATATGTATGGGTGTGTGTCTGCATGAGTGTGTGTGCGTTTACGATTGATTGTCTATGTGCACGCGAAACAAATTGCAACAATCCCAATACAACCCTGCCCTCGGACAGAAATGCTCCCCTACCCAGAAAGAACAATGACACTGGAAGGATATTGAATCATAAATATGAGCATAGAAAACAAGAAGACATAAATAAAAGCCCCCTTTTGCCGCTAAAATTTCTCGCTATAAAAGATGGAGGAAGCAAGTTAAGATGGCGGGACTAAGCGTGCTAAAACGCGGGGAAGGGGGAGAAAGATTGATTTGGACACAATGTCTTCATGATGGGACAACGAGAAAGTGTTGTCAAGTCTCATAAATTAGAAAGATGTGGAGACGACTTGTCGATAGAAATAGACACTTATACGCGCGCTAGCCGGCTTCCTCCACGCCTTATGGCCCTTTTTCGCGTTTTCAAAACAAAAGCGATCAGCATTATCGATTGTTATTCCCGCCACAAAATGACCAACGTGAAAAAGATTTTTTGATCGGACCCAACGGTTAATGGTACTCTATGTTGTTTCTTTTTGAAACCATCAAACTTAAATGTACATTATTATGAGGCAATAACGTTGCTCATTGGATACATAAATAGAAGAATGGCAAAATATTGTTCGCAATAATTAGTTTAAAAGAAAGGATTTATTTATTTTTATTTGTATTTTTTTTTGTTCTTTTATTCCGTTGGCACTATTTCAATGTTGGTGTCTTCCAAACTAGGCTTTTGACAACATTAATTATTTTTGAAGAATATTGGGATCTATGTACTATGCAATATATCTTCTTTATATATAAAAGATGAATGTGTCTTGTTTGTGTTCTATGGAAATTGATAGGATTAACATGTGGAACATTCTCTCTTTCTCTCTCTCTCTAATTTTGTGCGTAGTTTTGCTCGATTAAACTGGATTTCGTCGCTAGGATTTTTTACGAGTGATTTCTTTTAAAAAAATCATATTTCACCCCAAAAAGGCAAGTCGTTACTGTAACCGTAAGGAGCCACGGAGAATTAGGGAATAAGTTTTGGGTGTCATTCAAAGTTTGGAGCTGTGCAGCGAGATGTCTGTTTACACTAGTTTTAAACCTCTACAGGTCAGTACAGTCGACGAAACAAGGAGCAGGGAGGGAGTTCCAGAGGTCGACAGCACGAGAAAAAAAACTGCTGGAGTAGAAGGCCCTCCAGCATCTGGGGACCTCCACAGTGAATGGATGGGACCTAGCTGATTGTTGGGTTGTTCTAGTGTATTTGCGTCGAGGGGGCACTACTACAGCAAGATGGGGCGATTCCTATATTTTTCCCAATTCCGATACATTTACCGATTCCGATTCTTTTAAAATCTCTAAATATTTCGCTATGTTTTGATGTTTTTTCGGATTTCGTAAAAAACCCATGTGATATGTGCATATATTTTCGCAAATACACTTGTGGGGGTTGATTTATAATTTTTAGTTTTGCTGGTAGTTTTAAATCGATAAATATTCATCATGTTATCATTAGTACCAGCAAAAACGAACAGGAAAAACAAAACAATCAAAATAATCGTTTTGGCCATCAGAAAATAGGCACACATTTTTCCGATTCCGATACACTGAAAATTCCTATTTTTACGATTCCCGATTCCGATTTTTATTAATCGCCCTAGTTCTTACCTGTATAATTTTCACGAACTATGAAAATTATAACTGTAGAAGTATACACTGTTTATTGTTTTAGAATAGGATTTTATTAGTACCTGTTCAACATTTTAGTATATAAAGCTAACGTAAAGCGAGAAAAAGATTGATTTTGGACATTAAGTCTTCGCTTTTTGGACAACGACAAAATTAAGCCAGGTCTCAGTAATTAAACGAAAACCCGTGTCGACATGAATGGACGTTATGTCGTGGCATTGTGAGATTTTCTCGTTATGGCTTTTCCCCCTTTTACAAAGCCAAAACGATCGCCATTATAGATTTTTTTTAGTCAACGTAAACAAAAGTGTATGGTCAGATGAATGGATCGATGGACAGATGGATGTGATCCAACTTAAATGTGCATTATTATAGAACAATGGCGGTGGTCACTGCAGGCGCGAATAGAAGAATCGTAAAACAATTTTCGGAAGAGTTTTGCTAAGAAAAAGGATCTTTTTAAATTTGTTTTTCTTTTATTCATTGATTTCTCTTTATCCTTATTTCAAACACAGCCAACCATAAAACTGCGATTCTTTGGGAAAAACCATGCTCTGTATCTTACCACGCGATATATATATATATATATATATATATATATATATATATATATAAAGTTCGGCAGTCATTTTTTATGCAAGTGTCATTAAAGACCACGGAGTTCTCTCTCGATCTTTATTGCCAATTTCTCGACGCGGCGAGCGAATCTTCGGTTTTCGGGTGTTAACCGGTGGAGTATGCCACCTAGCGTTGTGTTGTGGGTCATATATATATTGGACATCCGGGTCAAACAACACGTTGTCTACAAAAATTCGTTAGGCAAATTACTTACCAACGGATGTTTTGCATGATACGTATGGTTCTTCGATCGTCGAACATCTCATAAATAACCGTTCCTGTTCCTCAGAATTCAATGTTGACTTGGTCTCCATTCTCAGTAAGTCACACTCTCTCTTTCATCTGAACATTCTAGAAACTATTTACATTAAGTCTTTGAAACTTTTTTTGTAAACCAAAACAAATCTTCTCGGATTTAATGTAGTTTCTATTTGATTCAATTGTGTTCACTTTTTCCATTGCTATAATACCAATAGCATTTTTTTTTCTTAATCTTAACATCGGTCTTGCTTTGTTGAGCGAGGTTCGAAACCGGCCAGCTTGCTTTTTCATTCTATTATCTTTTAATTTCATTATGTTAATAAATAAATATGGTCTGTATATAGCAATAATTAAGTGTTGTACTACAAAAAAATATTGATTACAAATAATAATAATAATAATAATAATAATAATAATAATAATAATAATAATAATAATAATAATAATAATAATAGCAAACTCAAAGGTCAGAGTGCGTCTGAAAGACTACTCCGTAAGTTTGATATACACATCAGGTCTAACTGTGTAATTAAAGAACTGAAACAGCGTTTATTAGCTAAAACTGCAAAAATAAAACGTTACAGTGACAGAATTGAGCAATATCGCGTTACCAGATTGTTCGAGAACAACCAGACATTTGTCTTTTAACAACTAGAAGGAATTCAAAGAGGGAATGACGTTATACCTGATGCTGACCGATCTCGTGCATTCTGGACAGGCATTTTAGATAAGAAAATAAAACATCAAAATGATGTATAATGGATTTAAAACATTGAAAGGGAGGTGTCCTGTAAAGTAGAACGACAAATGAATATAACAGTCAGCGTTGAAATGCCGAAAGCAGATGGACCTGATAGAGTCTAAGGATACTGGTTTAAAAACTTTCTGGATCTTCACTTCCTTCTTGCAGCAATGATAAATTGCTGTTTGGGGGCAGGTAGCTTCCCTAAGTTGCAAAAAAAATACACTACAGTATTCATCATGAAAGATAAGACAAAACGAGGGAAATGACAAATTTTAGACAAATCAATTGCCTTTCATTTATGTGAAACGTTTCACTACGGTCATTTGAAACACATCCGAGGAAGAGAAATGCTACCAAAATAGATCACGTGGCAACAAAGATCAGCTACTGATCGATAAAATGATTATGAAAAACAATAAATGAAGAACTACTAACGTTGTCATGAGGTGGGTAGATTATACGAAGGCATTTGACATGGTATTTTATTTATAGATAGACAAATGGTTGAACATTTTCGGAATAGCCCTCAACATTCAAACAGCTTTAAAGAATAGTATGAATAATTGGGGGAAAAATTAACTTCAATAGGTGTTTCATTAGGTTAAGTGACAATCAAGAGTGTCATTTTCCAAGACGATAGTCCTTCCCCTTTGCCTTTGGTCATCAATTTGATCCTGAAGACAATGACGACATTTGAAAGCGGGATATGAACTCAGGAACTTTCTACGGCCAACCCCTTAAATTCATGGACCACCTTAAAGTTAAAAAAATGAATACCAACTTGATACTTTGATGAATACGGTCAGATCATTAAGTGACGATATACGAATGTGATGTGTCATCACCAAATGTCCTAAACTCGTCCACTCAGATAGCATTGAAATCCCAGAACTGATAAAGAATGTTGACAGTGAGAGGCAAATTGGAAGCAGATAAGATTAAAACAAGAGTATAAAAAAGGTCACAGCTGAATACAACAGAAGATTAAGGATTATTTTTAAATTGCGCCTCCACAGTCGAAATACAATCTATGCTATCAATTCCAGAACAGTAGCTACTTTGTCATATACTGCTTGTATACTTGACTGTAATGTTGAGGAATAAAAAGGTTTTGGCACAAACACACGGAAAATGATTAAAAAAAGGAGATGCAGATTGATCGTATCTACCTGGAAAGGAAAGTGGACGAGGTTTTCTTAGTGTTGAATATGTCGACAATATCGAAAACAGTTGTCTACCTAAATATGTTTCTGAAAGTAATGAGATTCTTCTTCATGACCTGAACATGGAAAACATACTATGAACTGGAGCGAAAATAAATCAATGGTTGCAAGAGAGAAGGGAAATTACTTGGTAAGAAACTACACTGTATTCTATAAAAATAATGGATTTTGAGATAATGACATCTGGACAGCTGGTGCCTTTACAAAAGTATGCATGAGTCTAAATAGCTAATATACTATAAAAATTGCCCTCGGGTTTGGGTTGTAATAACTTGATCATGAAAACAAAACAAAAAACATTAACGCTCCACGAAAAGCCGTGACTGATGATTAAAATACTACTATTATTACTAATAAATTATTATTTCTAAAATTTTCCAAAGCCCCTTTTATATGTGGAAAATATGTTGTTGAAAGTATTTGTTGGTACTTACAGTCTGCTGCAATTGAAGTAGGTGCTTGTTGTTGCTGTTGTTGCTGTTGTTGATGATGATGTTGCTGATGATGTTGCATTTGTGATTGCTGCTGTTGTTGCATTGGTGATTGTTGCATTGGTGATTGTTGTATTGGTGAGTGTTGCATTTGTGTTTGCTGTATCTGTGATTGCTGCTGTTGTTGTTGCTGTTGTTGTTGCTGCTGTTGTGGCGTCTGTGTTGAAACGACTCTAGATGCAGCCGGTCCCAAATTCGGATCCATACACTGCTGACCTTTAAAGAAAAACGACAAAAAACACAACGGTACAATTAACGGTAAACCAGACTGATATATATATCAATCATTCACACAGACATTTGTATGGTATGTTTTAGTATCGCAATAAAATACAAGGAGGGGAGAATTTGGGGCTGAATTGACACCGGCACGTCCTACGAAATCGACTAAATGACTTTTGATACTATCGAACTTATAGCTTATCCTTGAAGAGGTATTAACCCACAAATGTCCCAAAATATTGATGATAGCAACTTGTGTTTATGAATCATATACAACCAATCTCTTACAATATGTGCTAGTCGTAAGCATTAAATACAGAAAAAAGGTTGATATGTCGTAAAATAGATGTGCGAAAATTGATCAATAAATAGATATATTATTTTGCCTGTTTCTTACGAATGAGTCACTACTTATCAAGACGAAAAGTCACTCGAGGATAGAAGTTAAATCGATGGATTGAATGATAACGGAATTTCGAGCGAGTTGAAAATGATGAATGGAATAAACAAAGTTTGATTACTCATAGTAACAATTTATGGCGAGTATTTGTTGACATGCGATTTGAAGACGACTATATCGCAGTGTGCAGAGAAGCAGTTCCTTAGCAATGTGTTCCACAAATGGGAAGTTGTTGGAAATGCATTATGTTAATGGAAAGTTAGCCTGATGCGAGCCACACGGAAGGAGAAAACAGTTATTTTCAATTGTGGTGGACGCGTTCTTGCTGTAAATGTATTACAAGGGCGAAGCAGAGGGTAGAACTTAGTCGAACACCTTCCATTAGAAATAATGAGTAGAGAAAGACTATCAAAGTGACTTCTGCGAGAAAGGTGCTATAGTGTAGAGAAAAGATAGACCCCACTACACTGCGAAGTGGATTTTGTATTCTGGCCAGGTAAGAAAGAGTGATCTGAGCAGCACTTCCTCACATGTGACCATCTTAAAACTTATCTGACTCTTATATATTTAGAGGATTGCATACGGAGTTGTATCCTTTTCAGGGGCGCAGAATGATCCCACCATTTTCCAGTGACCTTTGCTACAGATTGGATATTAGTATTGTATTTTATATCTGGATTGAAAGTTAGGTCGATGAATTTATCAAAAGAGGGGTCTTCCCTAAGGACAGTGCCATTCATTTCAACTGGGCATAACAAGGCTCTAGAAAATCAACAAGATCTTGATCACTAGTGCTCTTCAAAGTGCAGCCATAGACAGTTGTGTCGTCTGTGTCGATGTTAACAAAGTATCGCATAATATGATTCGAGAGATAGCAAATGAAGATGCTGAAAACGGTTTGGATCATACTATCCCAGGATCGATTAATATTACGTAACATGGACAAACAAAAACAATCACAAAACATTTTACAAGCATTGCATATCGGCATAAAATAATTTGAATAAAAAAGTTGATATGCCGTAAAAAACATAGATATCAAACAAACGCATAATTTTCAATAGATATTGTGTTTTTGTATTACAAAATCTCAAAAAGTTGATATACCGTAAACAAATAAACAAAGCTAATCAAAAAAATATATTGTGTTTGATCATATAAAGGGTAGATTTGCCGTAAAATAGGCGCACTAAAGCTTAAACTGTATTGTACTTACCGATCTCACGTCGATTGGATCCACCGTATATGCTATCAAAAGAACCCCTGCCGATCATTACGCTCATATCTTTCTTCTGAGCCCCACGGCTTTTATATCATTTTTTCTGTCATTTCTTTCACTGTTTTGCTGACCTAGGAATTTTTTAAACTTGTGATCCTATCATCGGGATAGTGTTAATTTATCCCATATGTAAGAAATAACAGCGCACTATTGTACACATTATACGTGTTAGATGTTTACAATAAAGAATTTGTTTCAATGGTCAATAACACGGAAACAAAGGGTTTCCTGACCTATGTATACATATAGAACATAATCCCAATGTAATGCCTTTTGCTGTTGAAACACACTGTACAATATACTCCTCCATCTTTATTTATAATACTAATAACAATATCAATGCTTGACTTTGTCTAATGCATCCGAAATTCAGACCCGTCTAAATTTGTTGTCTACCTAAGGTGTTCGTAACAGAGAAATAATCAGTAAGAAAATTAGTAAGAGTTATGAAAATATGTATTTCTTTATTATAGGGTTTTTAATATTTGGCGATTTTGGAACCAGACTTTTTCATCGTAAGGCCGGATAAAGAGGATGAGGTCAAAGTGACGTAAACTGGACGGATTGGATTTGTTCTTTCGCATTTCGTGTACTGGTGTTACCCGTTCGTCTCCAATTATCTCTACGGGGGCTAAGTGGTTAAAGACGCAGACTTAGGACCTGGCTGTACCGGGTTCGAATTCAGTTTGTTCCATAGAAACACTTTCATCAACATCCACAGTTGACCTTGTGTCTAACCTCTTGGAGAGGAGGTAAATAAAATACCCTCTGTCCGTCTGTCACGCTTGAGAAAGGAAACTTATGTTTATTCATCTGTCATGTTAAGTGTATAAATCGCAATTTTGTCGGTCCGGCACGTTTAGGTTCTAAATAATATTTTCGTTGCCCGCTTGTCTCCATCAGTCTGTCAAGCTTGAGACAAAAAAAGGTGTTTTTTATTATCTGTCATGTTAATAGTACAACTCGCAATTTTATCCGTCTGGTACGTTTAGGTTTGAAATTGTATTTTTGTTGTATCAATTTCAAGTGTTGCATACCATGTCCGTTGATATGTCACCTTTTTAATAGCATTTTCATTTGTCTATTACGTTTAAGTTCGGGAATAGCATTTCTATCGTTAAACGCGCTAATTAAATGGGTGTATCTTATTTTAGCTGTACTGATACTTACGACATGTTTCTATCTGAAATAACATTTTCGTCGGTCTGAAACGCTTAAATTTGAAATAGCATTTCTCTTAGTTTATTACACTTAGGTTTGATATAGAATTTTCGATATTGAAAAATGCTTAAGTTAGAATACGGATATGAGTGCATTTTTTTGTATGTATTTATGTTTTTTTTTAAATTTTTTTTATTTCTTAAAGTTCATCCCGAACAAGGCAAGTTGCCACTGTAGACGTAAGGGGCTACTGAGAATTAGGGTTAAAGTTTAGGGGATCTTCCTAAATTTGAAGCTGTGCAGCTAGATGTTTGTTCAAATTAGTTTTAAATGGCTGCACATCGGTACACTCGGGGAACGGGGAGCAGGGATGGAGTTCCAGAAGCTGGCAGCGTAATTAAAGAAGCTATCTGGGGAGAAGGCTCTCCGGCATCTGGAAACCTCCACAGTGAATGGATGGGAGTTAGCTGATTGTCGGGTTGGTCAAGTGTATTTACGTCTAGGGGGCATCAGAGCACAAGGATGCAACATTGCGGCGATGGAACAGGGGTTGGAGTTTGGTGCATAGTAAGGGACCTATCAGATTAGAGACTCTTTTTGGGGCCTTGTCAAAAAGGGAGAGATTAGTAGATGGTGCACCAGGCTAGATATGACAACGATACTCCATGCATGGGCGGATGGTGTCTTTGTAGCGATATAGGATAATGTCAGGTGTGGGAAGTTTTCTTAGTATGGTAGAAGGAACCCACCTCCTTAGCAGCAACGTTGGAAATGTCTTCTATCTATTTGTTCCAATTCATGCTACGTGTGAATGTTAGGCCAAGGAGTTTGAACGTTGGACTCTCAGTTAGGGTTTGATTTGCCATGTCAATCGGTGGTTGAAGTGGTTTCATGTAGTTGTTGAAGGAAAGGAGCTTTGTCTTAGCAGTATCAAATGTTACCATCCATTATTTTTATTCCCACAATGAGACAAACCACACAGCTACCGCAAATACGCTCTAAACTCCAGTTTCGCCCTCCTTTAGACTCTTCAGTAGGACACATTCGAACCTAGGATTTAAAATCCGGGTCACCTGTATGCAAGACGAAAAATCTAATTATTGAGCTATTGTGCAGCACACAGGAAATTCAATAAAAAATATCATGGAATTCGAAAGCTACGGTGAATGTCCGATTGTTCATCAAACCAACCTTCTCAACAAGGGGATAGAATCACCCAAGTTCCAAATAACATTTTCGTCTGACACGTTTAAAGTTTAAATACAATTTTCGTTGGTGCGTCACGCTAATTTTTTAAATAGCATTTCTATCGATGTACGACCACATTTAAAGTAGTATTTCCGTTTGTCTGTCCCGGTCATGTTAAGACACTTGTCGCTCCACCACTCATGAGGCTGGAAATAATTTCATAAATTACCTCTTTCTAACTAAAATGTTGAATAGATTTCTGTTGATCTATCCCACGAATATTTTACATGGAACTGTTTAATATATACTGCTTAAGTTTTGAAGAGGATTATCGTCGGTCTGTCGCGCTTATGTTTGAAATAATATTTTCGTTTGTGGTCACACTTGAGCTTGCAAGATCATCCCAAGCGCTAAACGCGCAGATTAAATGGACGCATCTTAAGAATAGTCGTTGCTGTTTTTCTTTTATTCTCGTCTGATGACTAATGCGCATGTTCCTTCATGGCTGGTTGTCTAGGAATTTCCGGTGGGGGAACTGCCCGCCATATTGCAATGGAGGATTTATTAATTATACCCTTCAGTTGACAGAGACAAAGAAAGAAAAATATTTCGTTGACATTAAAACATGAAAGTGATATAAAAAATAACAAGAAAAAAAATCGAACAACACAATTAATGAATAAAAATTAAAAAATATGACAAAGTTTTTTTTTATATCTTGTCTCTGATTCTATTTATTTTTTGTTGAAGTAATTCCAACAAAATATTAGATTTTTTAAATTATTTAAATCATTTTCTTTCTGTTTTTCAAATTATTGAAATAAAACGCAATAATTTAGATAGTTATAATAATAGTAGTTATAATAAGAATAAGGATGAGTTTATGAGACTTTATGATCTTAAAACCGATTACTATATACATACATAACTTTTTATAGTTATGTATAGACTTAAAAGTTCTCATTTAACAGAGACTGTCTTAGACTGTCTCAAGGGAGATAATTACCAACAAGGGAGGCAATTCATGACATTATCTGACTAAATAGTATTTCGATGATTATATGTTTGTTTTTTCATCCTGGAAGTGAATAGAATCCTGAGCGGTTAATGCTAAAACTGTCAATATAAATATTAGCACGGAATTTTATTATTATTATTATTTGTTTGTTATGCCTCCTTGGTCATCTCACTTTTAACTATCTTCTCAATTCAACTGTTAAAAAAAAATTTAAAGTAAAAAATTAAACTCTTAGTACACTATCGATATCCAGATCAAATTCTGTCAAATATTTCATTTGACAACTCCCAAAAGTGCCCCCTCAATTTCTCCCTCCTACCACTTTTCTCTGAATGTATCCAACCTCATATTTAACTGATCCACGTTATTGCTGTTCTTAATCCGATCTGGCAACTTATTTTAAAAACATATTACTCTGTGAGAAAAAAAAAACTTAACTGGTTAACAGATCTAGTTTTTAAAAACTGTCTTGACAATAACCTTTCAGATCTAGGAGAAATACTAAAAAAAATGCCCACCATAGTTAAATATGCCATTTATTATCTTGAAAGTCTCAATCATATCACCTCTCATTCTTCTCTCCAGCAAAGTAGTCAATCCCAATTTGTCCAATCTCTCCCTGTAACTGCACTCCTTTACTTTAGTTATTAGTTTTGTGACACTTATATCAATAATTTACTTCTAACTATTAGCTGTGTTCAAATAGTGCATGTGCCAAAACAATATGTACATACAGTGAAATCGTAATTTACAGTGGATGTGGACAATAGCTGATAATAACTAACTGCTCGTAATTTATTAGTGATTCTTACAAGAAATGTTAAATTAAACCCTATGCTATTCGAATTCTTATTATATATGAGGAGTTGAATAAGATAGGGTTTGATGTAAAATTCAATATGGATTCCAGCATTCGTTTTAGCATCTAAACCTTCCTGGGAACCGCATACAACTAATTTCATAATCAAGTTATGTTTTCGTTTGTTTATTTTTACCAATGTGTCACCACTGATGACGGCGAACACATTCGAAGATAAGGGGCAATATTTGATACATGACAGTTGAAAATAACAATGCCTCCCTTGCCGTAAAAAAAAATTTCTCATGGAATGTGAGGACTTGCTTTTTTCTTATTCGAATATTGTTTTAACTGTATAACTGGTATGTGCAATTTTTAATCCTCGAATTATATCCGTCATAATTCAACAATTATGAATTAGTGTCGGGACGATTAATCGGATTCGGAATCGGAAATCGAAAAAATCGGAATTTTTTGGGTATTGAAATCGGAATTGGGAATCTAAAAAAAGTAGTGCGTAATTTCCGATTCTGTTAATTGTCTTTCTCTTATTGTTTGTTTATGTTTAAATCTTTATTTTTCATTTCTAGTACCAATGATAAAATGATAAATACTTATTGATTAGTAAAACTAAATCTATAGA
Source organism: Sepiola atlantica (assembly GCA_963556195.1). NCBI lineage: Eukaryota > Metazoa > Mollusca > Cephalopoda > Sepiida > Sepiolidae > Sepiola > Sepiola atlantica. The sequence goes on from OY744530.1 coordinate 5,840,381, forward strand.
TACCCCTCGCCCGCAAGTGTATTTTTACATTTGCAAAAATATATGCATGGATTTTTATGGTAATCTGAAAATATAAAATTAAAAACAATAACTCTATAACTAATATTTAGAGGTGTTAAAAGATTTGGAATCGGAATCAGTAGTTGTATCGGAATCGAGAATTTAAATGCAGACTTATTTTAAAATAAAATATTATTTATTTAAAATTAGAATTTTCGATTCATAAAAGAATCGTCATCAATTTTATGAATTGAAAATTTGAATTTTAAATAAATAATATTTTATTTAAAAAAAAGTCTGCATTTTATTGGTTATTTTACCGTTAAAAATATAAATTTTCATGCTGAATTTTCATGCTGAATTTTCATGCTGAATTTTCATGCTGAATTTTCCCAGAAAGAAATGAATAAAATAAAATACCAGAATGAAGCTGCATTGACTCTGACACAATTGAGCAATGCGTAAAAGATCGATTTTCTTTAGAATTGTTCTAAATATATCTAGACTAAAGCAGAGAAATCAACGTTTAATTCATTCAAAATATAAGGGTTGCCACCCATCAAATGCCACGCTAATAAAATCCACAATCCTTCTGCAATCCAACCATATAAGGTACGAATAAATTACAATCTATGCCTGACTTGACCACCAAATGTAATTCAAAAATCTCCAACAGTCTTTGTTTTATCACCGTTCAATTTTAAGCACACTTAGATGTGACGTGATACAATTGTCGATAAGTCTAAGAACTGTGATTTTAACTGCGATGACTCTCTTCAGTCTGGGGATCGTTTTTATAAAGATTATATAACCATATAGATACAAATCTGGGAGGTTGAGGTCCGGTGTGTCTGAACCCGATAATAAGACGATCACCAACGTTTATCCGCATATCGTTAAACAATGATAAAAGTGTTGGACTTTAATGACTAAAACGTGGTGGACAAGTTAGCATAGACTGAAGTTTATTTGTACTTAGAGTGCAGAAAGAATCGTGAATTATATTAACGATTCCATGGGTGGTATTTGAGGGGGTGGGGGTCACTAGGTCTAAAATGCGATAACATTATTCAGACTGACGCTGTCTTTAGCAAAAAAGGAATAAACAATGACCACAAGAAAGAATATTCATAAAACACGTCTATTCCATCTGCATGATTAGCGATAGAAATGCTATTTCAACATCTGCAACGAACCTATTGGTAAGAGTGAGTAGGTATTAGTATGATGTTGCATTAGAACACCCGGTAAATAGGTAATCAGTATCTTCGAGGCTATGGTCGAGTGTCATCGGTGTGTCATCTGCTGAAGTTTATGAAATTGCGGGTGAATGTCTGGCATCCGGTAGGATGCACCATCCCCACAAAACAAACAGTAAATTTTGAAAAAGTAAGATTACATATAATAATAATAAAGTTTTATTCATACAAACATAGCATTACCGTACATTCAAAACAAGTTTCAGTTGTAGCTTTAATAAACCCGACATCTTCAGGAGTTTATTACGACTGAAACACGGAGGATGTACACTAGTTTTTAAATATGTTATCATGCGAAAGCTCTCTGTTTGAAATTATTGGTTATTTCAATGTTTGGTTACTTATACACTTTTATTAAGGAAGTTTATGAGTCATTTAGAATCTGTACTCAGTTTTGGCATTGGATAACCTTAAACTGCTGATTTTCCGCGAACAAAAGGGTGTAGTTTGTTATGTCTTCATTTGTTAGAGTAGAATATATATATTCCACTCTAGAATAGCGTAATGTACACACACACACACACACACACACACACACACACACATATATATATATATATATACATTATTAAGATTCCGTTAGAATGAAACATCCACGTATTTTCATGAGAATTTAATAGTTATCATTAAATACTTATTCATAGCCCCCTTTCAGTCGTGCTCTTTAAAAGAATACAATATAAGCCATTATATCCAAGCTAAAATCCAACTTTCTACCTACGTTATTTGTTGAACACACACACACATATATATATATATATATATATATATATATATATATATATATATATATATATATATATATATATATAGGGTTCTCCTTGCTAACCCGAGGAAACGTTATGCTTGAACCATCGCACGCGTCATGACAAACAAACGAACGCTGCACAGTTTGAGATTACAGTTTGCCCAATAATCCTCAGTCTGTTCTTATGTATATATATATATATATATATATAATATATATATATATATATATATATACCAAAATATGCAACAATTCAAGTGATGCTGGGCCATACGCGATGACACTTTTCAATTAGATAAAGGCGAAACGTTGAATAAATGTCTTTATTAAATTTGTAATAGATCTTTTTGGATATAAATGATTTATTGTACACGAACACCCACCCATTGATATTATATATATATATATATATATATATATATATAAATATATATATATATATATATATATATATATATATATATATATATAGAGAGAGAGAGAGAGAGAGAGAGATTAGTCGATTTGTGTCGTTTTGACACATCCTAGCATCCCATTAATTCCTTTTTTCATTTGTAATGAATTTTGCCTGTTTTATTTCATATTCAAAATGTCATCACAGATTTAATTAGATGTCAGAAAAAAGACATCTTCGTCAGAACGAAGAATTCTCCAAGAGTGAGTAATCTGCAAAGATGTTCCTCCGAATTCTTCACAATTGAAGAAAAGATTATAACATTTAAAAATTCATTTTTTATTGCCAAGTAAAAATAATCTGTCTGTTGAAATTGCGATGAAAAAAATTGTTCAGTGTTTTATTTTATTTTATTTTTGAAAACACAGAGAAAAAGCATACAACTGCCAATTCTCTCTGCGCAGATTCCAAATGACAACAACAACAAAAAAGCAGCAGTAAAATTAGATTTAAATTGAATTCGTTTTAATCAGATTTCGCAAAACAATAACAATTGCATATGGATCGACTCCCAGTACTGACAAAGGTTACAACCCCACAACAATGGAATTACGAGCGTCCCCTTATGTGTACGTAATGCGTATCTTACGTGGGTGGTGTACCAGGTAAGATGTGAAAACAGTCTCAGAGTTTGTGTGTCTGAAGAGCTGTGACACAACGGACAGTCTGTATGTGGATGACTATACTGTATACGTGTCGTAAAAATGCATCTTTTTTATTTTTTACAAAAAACAGTTGCCGCATTTTGCGTAAACAATGTCAATACTTCAAGTTAGATGCTGATAATGATTACTATAATGTCTCTAGATGAACAGATGCACATTACAACATAAATACGCATGTTTTTTTTCGAATATAACTTACACATTCATAAACAGAGAATTTACTTACACAAAAATACATCTTTGTAAATTGTATAAAACAAGACAAACTCTCTTTTCCGTTTCTTCCCAACAACTTCCCTAATAGAAATTTATTTCCGCCTTGTAAATATATATATATATAATGAATTCGGAATTTATGTAAGTAAACTAGGAAATTAATCTGAAATCTATATTGCAATTTATTTCCGGCTTGTAAATCTTGACTACGTATCTGTGGCGATTTGTGATCGGAGTTCGAGCCCGCCGACCGTCGGAAATTAACTTCCTGCACTAAAGATTGCGTTAGCATGAAACATCGATGTCTGTAGGTAATAAATAATTAATATTTATTTATAAATATTATATATATATATATATATATATATATATATATATAATAAATTCGGAATTTACGTGAGTAAACTAGGAATTTTATCTGAAATCTATACTTCAAAACGAGAAGTAACTAGAGTTATCCACTCCTGCATGACGTTGTTTACAAAACTGGCAAATATAGGTTGACATGTTGACCTTTTACTCCGAATATTGTACAATAGAATACGGTAAACACGTAATATTTCTTAAGTATTTTTGGAGTAAAAAAATTACTTTAATCATCATTTTAGTACAAAATATGTGGCTCGCAAATAATGCAAAGTCCATTACACTGAAAATAATAAAAGACAATACATTAGGAAATTACCGAAATTATTCATATACTGTGTCTTTATTCCAACGTGTTCTTATATACGTGTGTGTACGGGTTAACTCTTTATGTAGAAAACTAGAAAAATGAATTCATAAACAGAAGACTTCGGTGCCACTTTTATGTCCCATTACGCCACTAAAGCTTATGTCTTGAATCCTCATTCCAATTTTGATAAAAATCAATTACATGATGTTGATTCTAAAAATTGCATGAAATTAAAGTCTTCAGTTTACGAGATCTTAGAAAACATTGAAATTCGAAGAATTTTTTTAACTCGCGTCTAATGACTATTGATCAAATATTTGAATTTTTAAATGGTATGTTGTGCCCATATTATCCCACCGTATACTACCTAGAAACCGAATTTTGCAGAATATTACATATAACCCACATTACCTACCCTTATGTCTAGTAGCTGTATTCCAAAATTCATAATGATCAGTGAATTAGATTTGCAGTTAATCCTTTAATAGTAATATATAAACGTATAAACATATCTAACTTAATATAAATAGATATAGAACTTCAGCTTTCTCATACACTAAGCTATAATTTGCATATGGGTTAGTAAAAGGACATCTCATTAATTCACTATTGTTTGTTATTTTTTCTACTTCAATTACTGTTTTTTTTTATTATTACACCTTGTTTTATCTCCGCATATATTTTTTGATCGCGGATACAAAATGACACTTTTTGGTAAACAGAACATGTACGTCTCTTTTTATTGAATTTACTTCTGGGAGTAGCTATCCAGTTCGGTATTGTAAATTATTAACAAACACTCCTAGTAAAACACGTCCGTAACATAAAGTCATTAAGAAATTGAATTCAACCATAATGCATTTCAATTCATTCGTACAGAAATCAGCCATTTTATTATTTCGTTAACTTGTAAATTACAAAGTTCCCATCACAAACGCATCACGGTCGAGCACAAATGAGTATCTCGTCCACCCCAAAATGTATTTCAATGCGAAATTAAATTCTACCATAATGCATTTCAGTTCATCCTTACACCAGCCAGCAATTTCATTGGTTTATTATACTGTAAATTACCCCTTCCCCCAAAAGGCGAAACACACCGCACGACCAAGCAAATAAGTCAGTGGGTATTCCTTCAATACCTTTTTACAATTATTTTTATCGCAGAGAAAGGCTCAGCATTTTCTATTACAATGATCTTCTCCGTCTTTTACGGTCAATTTACTTCAGGGGATGGCGGTTCTTGGTTTCCTTAATTTTCCCGTGCAACGCCAGGACAAGCGTTTCCTTACTCTACTTTATAACATTATTGCCTTTTGCTGGTTCCTTTGCCAATTTAGAAATTGAGTGTCTGTGAATAACAATAATCGGAAAACTTCTTATAATAGCTATAAGATCACCATATCCGCTAGACTGACATGCCATTATTCATACAAAAGTACTATAAGTAAGCAAATGGGTGCATGGGACTGATAACAACATTGTATTATAACAATATTCTACTAAATAATACTAACTAACGTAATTAATCCTAATGTATTAAAAGATTGAAATTCGGTGTGAGTTTTCACGAGAAAGTATCGTGACGTTTGAGCCATCTTGTATTGCATCAAATCTCTTAGATTGATTTCATAAATTTATATTTTAAAATCTTCGTAAGTTCTACGCTTTATTTTTTATGCTAATTCTTGCAAATTGACAAGACAACGTGATATTATTAAGAGACCAGAAATCAACTTCCAATATTTTCTACACACTTTTTATAGAAACAAACAGGATGAAATATCTACATATTCAAATACTGTGTCGGGATGTTACCATACTGAAGAACACAAAGTAGGGTGAAACTCAATGTAATGTATGTCTGTCTTAAATAATAGTATTAATGATTGATGCGATTTCGACTTGGAATATCAAAACGATAAAAAATAAGTAAACGAGTATAACAGTCTTAACAATGCTTGAATGGGTGGCTAAATATATCTAACTAACTCCAAACCGGGGATGTTAAAAGGGATAAGCTATGCACATAGTTTCGTATTCGAATGACTTAAATAGGCATTTGTAAGCTAAATGATGTAACTTTAGGCAAGTTAAAAATTACTCTCAAGGGAATTTGTATTCTTATAAATAAATGATAGAATGATTAAACTATTTCAAGAAATATTACTGAATTAAAATCCACAAATTTCCGCAAATCTTTTGGGTGAACAAGCTCTGAACTGTAAAAATTCAAAATGGTGTCCTAGCGAGTTTTTCCCCACGTGTTAGTAAGCTCGTTTTTTGTTTTTGTCTTTGTTTTCGCAAACAGTAACCCATTGTGTGGTGTGGGTTTTTTTCAAAACATTTCAATTTTAAGAACTGTACTTGTTTGTGTTTTTCTGATGTTTTTGTAGTGTTGCAGAGACGATATTGATAGAGAAATATCGCTTGGCTCACCTTAAAAGAAACAGACCGTAAATATACATCTCACAGAAATGTTATGTATTTTTTAAATTTAAAAAAAATTAAAAAAACATAGTTATTTGAACATAAAATTAACCTGACTGAAGGAAAAAGAACGTGAAAAATCAAGCAAAATACTTCGTTTTCCTATATATTTGATTTTATTGGACTAAAACCTAAAAAAGGTAACAATAGTAAGAGAAAAAAACAAAGAAAAACATCATTCGAGTAACAACTAGAAAACTAGAACTATTTTCGGTCAACCCATCTTCAAAGAGTGAACCGTCGGCGGCTAACGTTTAAAATAAATGAATTCGTTACATAAAATTACATTTAGAGCCGTAAAACGGGGGGAAAGTATAAAGCGGGGGAAATAAATACCGCGAGGCTTCTTTTTAACCGACAACAACATTGTAACTTTCAACTCTAATGTAAACAAATATATTTTTTAATTCTGCTGATTGGTCTGAGCAGACTAAGTATCGTCATATTAGTCTTATCTCGGTTATTAGCGAGAGTTTAGAAATGTTGGTCAACGACAAGTTGGTTCGGTTTCTGGAAAGTTTAGAATTATTTAATGATGTTTAATATGACTTTCGTGGTGATCGTTCGACTGTTGATCTGTTAACTGCTGAAACTGTCGCTCTATGGATAATTCAAGAGAGCGTACAGCCATTGCGCTTGACATTTCAAAGGCGTTCGACAGAGTATGGTATTCTGGTCTTCTACACACACCCTAGGGTTATGATATCAGTGGTAAGATTCTTGACATTATTAGGTCTTTTATTCTGATCGAAGTTTGCGAGTAACTTTGGATGGTGTCTCCTCATCATCTTTCTTTATTAATGCTGGTGTTCCCCAGGACCCTATTCTAGGACCAACACTGTTAGTTTTTATTATATCAATGATCTTTTTTGAGAATATTATTCAGAAGATAAATATCTATGCTGACGATACTACTCTCTATTCTGGTGTAGCTTATCGCTCATCTTTCTGGGATCAGTTGGAATATGAAGCTGATCTAGTTGTGGATTTAGGTACGCAATGGCTTTTTTGTTTAATCCTGTTAAGACGCAGATCGTAGGCGTGTCCATTTTCGCCTGGGGATTTTCACGGATGGCACTATTCTGTAAGAAAAATACACTCTAAAACTTCTTGGTTTGTCTTTCTCATCAAATCTTTCTTGGAGTTCATACATTAGATCCATTCCTCTTTCTGCGTCTCGTAAAGTCGGTGCTCTCTATCGCTCCAAACACTTTCTTACACCTAATGCTATTCTAGTAGTGTTGCCATATTTGGACTGGTGAATCTCTGTCCAATTGAGAGTTCTTGATAAGGTTCAGAATTGTATCTGTAATTTGGTTGGCCTCACCGTTTCATTTTCTCTCACAAACGTGATGTTGCTAGTTTTTTTCTATTAATACTATTATAGTATGTGTTCTCTCGAGTTGTTTGATCTATTCCGAGCTTCTTTTGTTCCAGCTCGTTAGACTCGTTTGTCTAGTGGTTTTCACAAATTCGTTGTTTTCAGAAGTTGATATAATATAGCTTCCAATTCCAGTAGCTTCTTCCCACGAACTACAGGCTTGTGGAACTCTCTACCTGCTTACTGTTTTCATTCTACCTATAGCCTAAAATAAATAGGCACCTCCTGTCTTTGCGATAATCATCTTTCGCTCTTTTTAGCTCTTTCGAAGTAGCTTCATAAAAACTACCTGTTTAGCCGTCATCTTGGATAATTCGATCCATTGTTTCTAATACTCTAGTGGAAATAATCATCGTTCAACGTACCATAGTTTTGACCTTTATCCTCGAGTGGCCCTCGTACCTTGATTACTGGTTACCCATTAGTAAAAAGAAAAAGAAAATAGCTGATAAAATCTTTCTCTTTTGTCTGACGCTCGAAATAGAACGGACGTACTTAGTAGTTGCTGTTTGTCCCCTTATGGGGGATACATCGGGGGAAGACGCACGCAGAAGTATGTATCATGAAGGTATATATGTATACTGTAGAGAATTATTTTAAAACCAAGGATTTGTTAAATCAAAATGTCTTTTGCTTTCATTATTTTATCTAATTACAGATTTACAGCTGATGTTAGCAAAAATTAAAAAGAATGAACTACTTCTACGTGTTATCTACGCAATAAGACTCCAGAAGTTAATACGATGAGCCACCGTCCGGATAATCCGTTTGAAGCCGACAAATAGTGTAAGCCTGATTTAAATCGACATTGTGAAACACGAGGGAAAACATTATATAAACGAGAATATTGAAATAAAGCAAAAGATTGCATCAACAAGGCAATAAAAAGAAAGAATTAAAAAAAACACCTTATATAAGTAGAAAGAAAGAAAAATGAAAGAAAGAAAGAGAGACTGGCAATGTGAATGCAAAAGAGAGACATGCTTTCCTTCCTCTCTATAAAGCAATAACAACCAGATTGAATGGAAATGTTTCATATGCAATTCGTTTTCCGCCATTTTGTATTTGTTGTTATACATACTTTATTATTTATTTATTTCATCATATTTGATGACAATATTGGAAGCAAAGTTGATTGAAGAAATAGAAGAATAGTAGAAAAATTTAGAATCAGTAACAACAAAATTATTCCACGGAAAGCGCCAAAACACGTTTCTAATATACACCTCCTCCTTCTCTGACTCTCACTTTATATATATATATATACATACATATATATATATATATATATATTTACATATATATATATACATATATGTGTGTGTAGATATGTAGATATATGGAAATGTGTGTGTAGATATGTAGATATATGTATATATATATGTGTATATATATATATATATATATATATATACACATATATATATACATATATATATGTGTATATATATATATATATATATATATATATATATATATATATATATATATATGTATATATGTGCATATCTGTGCTACATATATGCATATGTTTCGTTGCAAAAGCGATTTGTCATTGACAAAGTTCCATTATATATAATATTTTCATCAAAGCAGAGGACAGCTCTTGGTTTGACACATTTTATTTTATTTATCTTATTTTTCGAGATTGTTTGGGATGGAGGGTGATTTTGTGCGAGTTTATGTTTGAGTCATGTTTTTTTGACACAATTTACGATGGCAGCGTTGGGGAAATATGAAAAATTTTGTTATTCACCATTTCTTTACATCTTGACATCTAATTCCTAACTTTATTGCGTAATATACATTTGCAACGATATTATGCACACACACACACACTTAGGCATACAGATGTAGATAGCGACTGCATGGTGTGTTCAATTTTATTGAGTTTATCGACTATGTCAGGGAGACTAATTTGATACAATTTCATCACACACCAATCATACACCAACACCAGTTTACTTTGAACGACAAATTATACAAACAAAAATTGGTTTACTCATGGGTTCCCCTCTCAGAGGGGTCCTTGCCTGTCTTTCCCTGGAATTTTTAGAACAACTGCTTCAAATCAATCTTATACCCAACTTCCCACTACTCTAGAATTATTCATGACATACTCCTTATCTAACAACATCACATTAGTATAGACGACCAACTCAATAAAATTGAACAAACCATTTCCTTCATTTCCGAACTAAAGAATAACACTTGATATATTTCTGCACATCACTTCGAACGGCCTAAACTTCTTAGTCTAGAGAGAACTACCGAATAAAAATGATCTTATACATTTCTGCACCAATCATAACGACATAATAGAGTTCACGATGACCATAAGCTCGTTTATCAGAGCTTTTAAAATGTGCAGCCACGCTTACCACCGCAATGAAGAAACTTGTATCGAGAATAATTCAAATCTTTAAAATATCCTTGATTTTTCACCGACAACGCTAAACGCAAAGCCTATAATACCCACAACAATAAAAACAACTAAGACAACAACATTTCCCCTTCAAACCAACGCAACCAGCACAAATAACACAAAATTTACAAAATTAAGTCTTACATAGTTCTCCCCATATCTATTTCCTTACAAAATCAATTAAAATCTAACATAAAATTAGTGACATCAACTTTTAATACAATTAAGGATTTAATCAACACCTCGTCCCCACCTACCCCCGAGGATACTTCTTCACTAGCCGGTATTTAAATAATAGAATGTGCCTAATGCCCGATGTTTTATATCGGCGAGACAGCCAGAAATATAAAATTCCGCATTTACTAATAAAAATGAGACCTAAATCACAATCCCATTAACGCACTAGTTATACATATGTACACTTTTACCCACAATTTTGACTTTACAAACTGCACTCTCCCTAAGACCCGATGCTCTCTACACCGCCGCAAGTGCATCGAAAGTGCTGTATCATTATCTCATCACCATTAAACGTAAATAACAGACGATGATCTTATTCCTTAACAAAAAAGATCGCACCTAAACAATGCAGCATACTGCGCCACTGCATAACAAAGTCCGACCCAAGTTTAATCACCACTAAGTTGTACTGCATTTTATACATGTTTCCATTTGTTTTGTTTTTTTGTTTTTTAACATAGTTCACCCTAAACAAGAGAAGTTGTCACTGTAAAAGTAAAGGGCTAGTTAAAATTAGATTTAGAGTATTAAAGTCATTTTAAATTGGGAGCTATGCAGCCAGATGCTTGTCTATCTTAGTTTTAAATTTCTGCATGTCAGTACAGTCGTGGAAACAGGGAGCACTAAGGGAGTTCCAAAGGCCGGCAGCTCGAGGTAAAAAGGCTCTCTGGCATGAGTAGACCTCCACAGTGAATAAATGGGATTTAACTGATTGTCGGGTTGGTCAAATGTATTTACGTCGAGGGAGCACCAGAGAAGCTGGTTCATCGGAATACAATCCATTGAAGTACTTGTAAAACAAGCACATGACTATGGAACAATGGCTGGAGCTTAGTGGATATTTAGGGACCTATTAGATTAGCGACTATATTGGGGCCTTGTCTAAGAAGGAAAGACTAGTGAATACTGTCAGGTGTGACTAGTTTTCTAGCTCGGTAGAGGGAGCCCACTTTCTTTGCTGCAGCCTTGGCAATGTCTTCAATGTATTTTTCTAATTCATGTTACCTGTGAATGTTAGGCCGATGAGTTTCAACGTTAGACTCTCAGGTAGAGTGTTATTTGCCATGGCAATTGGTGGTTGAAGAGGTTCCGCGAAGTTGTTTAAAGAAAGGAGCTTTGTCTGAGCAGCATTAAATTTATTACACCATTCCACTGCAGACGAAAGGTCACTTTCTAAGGATAAAGACATTGCTGCGAATATGTGAGGGTCCTTTTTGCCCACATGATGAGAGTAGAGCGTAGTGTCGTCATCAAATATACCCATCTCAGACACAATGTCATCAAGGAGGTCGTTTATGAAAATCAAGAAATAATTAAGGTCCAACGATCGATCTCTGATCTATATCATGTTGTTTGGATGAACGGCAATCGAGGACAACCTGGATCTTTCTTTTAGATAGGAAGGATATGACCGTTAGCATATCAAAAGTAGAGTGTCTAAATCCATAACGATGGTTAGAAAGAAGTTTAGCATTAACGAGGTGCCGGACATCGCTAGATCGATTAAGGATTAGAGGATTTTGAGCGAAGAGCGGGAGTAGGCTAATGGGGCGATAATTCTTTCTCCAGAATGCTTGAAGACTGGTACCACAAAAGCAATTTTCAAACTATCAAGGAAGCAAGATTCGACAAGGCATTTGTTGTAGAGTTTGGAGAGAACAGGTGCTAGTTCAACAGAGCATTTCTTTATTACTATTACTGGTATAAGATCAGACCGACATTCTTTGGAGGTGTCAAGTTTTTTTATGATCCCGGACATTAGATGGGGTGATGACCATGTTATAAATTGTGGCTTGAGTCCACAATTGGAAATTTGAGAAAGTGTGGTATGCGGAGTCTAAATAGAGTTTAAGGCGAAACGCTGGACAGGTAGTTCAGACTTGTCAGTTGCCGTGCAGACAACACCATTGTGGTTGGAAAGCAGGGGAATTCTTCATTGCCTATTGTCTACTACACTTTTGAAGATTTTTCCGAAATCACGAGTACCTAGTTTCTGCGATTGAATGCGTGTTCTGGTCATCTCTGTATGCCTTCTCTTTGCTTCACCTATCACAGTCTTACAATCATTTCTTGACGCTATAAATTTCTGTTTCTTCGCAGTTGACTGATAGCAGTCGAATGGTCGGAATGATTGTTGCCTCTGAGCAATAGTATCCGCATGTTTCTAGGTGAACCATTGTGGATAGTGGGGATTGCTCTGAAATTCTGGCATGAAGACATGTGTCTCAATGTTTGCTTTGACTCAGTTGGTTACTACATTTGCGCACTTAGCCAGCAGAGAAAAAAATTCACTCCATGGGGGATTCTATATCTGATCTGCTTGTAGTATCTCGCCGTTTTGAGCAACGGCTCATCAGCTTTGGGACGAGATTTTAGGGTGATATCAATCATTACCACAAGTTGATCAACGTTCCGGAGCGGGCTATGTGCATTCGTCACATTCCTCGAGCAGTGAGGCCAAAAACATATCGAAAAGTGAGGCTTGCTGGTCCACACGATCAGGGAGGTGGGTCGGGAAAGTTACAGTCTGTGAGAGAGAGTGCGCTATGGAGAAACTATACTGGAGTTACTAGCTGCATCTGTATAGCTGGAGAATCCAAGACAGTCATGGTGATGTGTATTAAAATCCACAAATACATGTATTTGGGCACTCGAGTCAAGTGAGAGTGATGTATCTATGCTTTCAGAGACAAAGGTAAGCAGGGTACAGTCCTAGGTTGAAGGAATACAGTATAAGAAACATAGATAACTAACGCTGTGCTGTAAGGTTAATCTAAAGTACACGTAGGCTTGATTATCTGATTCCAGCCTATGTTCTCTAGTCAAAGGAAGGGTGTTCCGAACATAAACTACTAGCCCGTGCATATGTTTGTCAGGGTATTCACGGTAGAGTGGGAGGTATTTAGTCATGTCAAAATGGTGTGATGAGATTGAAGGATGTAAGTTTGTTTTACTATACGGAGATTGACTAGGAGAAAAGTTTCTACGTCACTAATGTTGATGCTAAACCCCGGGATATTTGTGAATGCTAGCCTCATAGGCGGCGGTGAATTTGATTTCTGGTTACTTTTCTATTTGTTAATTTTTATTTTCTTTCTAAACTTGTTGTCCATTTTAACGTATTTTTCGCTGCGTCATTTTTTAAATAGTTACGACGTGCGCAAAACATCCAATTGTGCATTTTCCTTTTTTTCCAATTTTTGGTCGCTATTTCAATAAATTTAAAATCTTCGCTTTTTCTGGAGACGTTTGCGTATCCAAACAAAACCGGTAAATCTTTCGTTTAATGGTGATCTCTTCCTGTATTTAATTGTTTTTCTTTTTGTTTTTGTTTTTCATTATATAATATTCTACCTTATTACGGCTATAGTTATGGTGAAGGAAATAACGGTTTCCACTTAGCGTAAAAGCAATGTTTTTCTGTATATAATAGATGTCTCCTGGTTGCTGATACTTTTGTAAAAATATGTAAAAAAACAGAAAATGCATATTGTGCTATAATTTCTATAAGCGTCTGTTTCTAGTTTGTTGGAGCATTGAATTAGACATTTGACGGCTGATAATATTTGAATATGAATTTCGTCTCGGCGTGTATACAAACGAGTTGTAGACGACGAAAAAGCTATTTGTTATGACTATATCTATACCTATATCTATAGCTATATCTATACCTATATCTATAGCTATATCTATCGATCTTTCTCTCTCTCTCTCTCTCTATATATATATATATATATATATATATATATATATATATATATATATATATAGAGAGAGAGAGAGAGAGAGAGAGAGAGAGAGAGAAGGAGAGAGAGATACAAGGACTGTCTATAAACGTCTCCGACCTAAAGCCAGAAACATATTTCAAATACGTAACTGGGTTGCGACCCCAATCCCCTTCCAAGTAGGCCCCTTGTGTTTTCACACACTTAACCCACCGATCCATCCACTGTCGGAAACACTTCTGGAAATCTTCTTTTGGAATGGTGTTCATCTCCGCCGTCACGTTCCGCATTATCTCTTTTTTTTTTGCACGCTCCTATAAACAATTGCGCTTCGAGAAGTTTGGAGCCTGCAAGAACGCTGGCCACTTTCCGCTGATGTGCGGCCATTTTTGAATCGGTTGAACCACTCCTTAATTTGTGTTACACATCGCATTTTCTCCAAACACGTGCTGAATCTAACGCGACACCATTCTAAAAGAAGGCTTTCAGAGGTGTTTCCGGCAGTGCATATATCGGTGGACTAAGTGTCTGCAAGCACTTTGAAGATGGTTTGGGTTCCCAACCCCGTCAGGTATTTGAAATATATTTTGGGCCTAAAGTCAGATACCTTTTAGACAGGCCTCATATATATATATATATATATATATATATATATATATATATATATATATATATATATAATATAAATGAAAATATGGCTTACAACAATTTCATGTATCGGCCAATCATCAGATTGAAATAGCTAACATTTATTCTATCTGAACAGAAAATTCAAACAGGTAAAAGGAAGAATTTACCGTTTTCTTCATTTCAAGATAGTATACTTTTTTAGTTTCGATTTTACATAACAGTTCGACACTAAATTGCTGCAGATCAATTTGCGTTGTGTAACTATACAACACAAAACGTTTGCATTGTGCTATCCAGCATTGATGAAATAGTAAAAGCTTTTGAACAAAGGATAACAAAATATCACGAGTGAGAAAGAGGAATATAACAGCACTTCCGGGTACGTGAAATTTCCTCAATTATTGCGATCGAATAAATATGTTAAACTGATTAAAGTATTAATTAAACCTTAATGATTAGTTATGTCTATAAATTTTACATTTTTATGGACACACTCGATTTCCATCGGGTTAGGGTTTAGTGATTGCTGATCGTCCTGGTCGATTAGTAGGCCTCCACAATTAAAAAGAATAGAAAAAACAACAAAATGTCCGTAAACACTGACGGAAACATGTTTATGTCAAGATATTTAATTTAAATAAAAAATAATAAATGCTTGATTAATTGAAAAAAATCTCGCATCTCCAATCTTTTTTTTCAATCTGATTACATAATTTTCACTTGTCGATGCTTTTAAAGTAGCCCAAACGAATTTAGTAGACTGCTATTAACAGCGTGTATGCTACTCTCGGATATACACAAAAAACACTCCATTGCCATCGAGAAATTTCGTGATCTTTAATCGGCCTGGCTGATCAGTATATCTTGACAATGGAAAAGAAGAAAAAAAAAGATAAAATGTCTGTAAACACTGCAAACGACTAGTTACTCTCGTAAAATTTAATTTAAATAAAAAACAAATTATTTATTAATTGAAAAATACCTAGCATCGCTTATCTGTTTTTTCAATCTGATTACATAATCTTCATTTGTCGATGCTTTTCAAGTAGCCTTAACGGATTTACTAATATATATATATACATATATATATATATATATAGTGGCGATTTGTAAAACCGGGTTCGTGCCCTCCGACCGACGTGAATTAACATCTTCTACACTGAAGATTGAATAAGTATGAAACATTGATGTAGGTAAAAATAATTAATATTTTCTTTAAAATATATATATATATATATATATATATATATATATATATATAATAATCCAAAGACGGGTAACATTAATTCTCCAAACAGTAAACATTTGCACCACTTTTATGTCCGGTTTAGAAGATTAAAATGAACATATAACGATACTAAACTTAGAGTCCTTATTCCAATTTTTATAAAAATCCATTCCTTTAACTTAAAGGGTCTTAATAATGAATTTAAAATTTAAGGAAACTTGCTGAAGTTGTTATTTAAAAAATAGCAACTATTTTATTAATTACATACAATGTATAATATATGTATCAAATAGCCACTGTCGTATTCAAAATGATTAAAACTTGTTTAATTGCTGTTAAAAAAACAGACACACCTGGCTTATAATTTTACGGGTATACATATATATATATATATATATATATATATATATATATATATATATATGCCTTGTTATGGGCATATGAAGTTATCTCACTTTATATTTAGATACGCATATCGTATCTTTTTAACTTGCTATTTTTGTCGGTCCGAAATAAGAAAGAAGACTGCGATGCAGCGATTATGAAGATAAACACAATAATGAATTTCAGAAAAATAAGGATTTAATATTCCGTCTTTATGCGATTTATGCAATTAGTATCAAAGGCGCAACTACTTCAGCCACAATGTTTTTCTTGTCCTTTTTTTGCAGAGAGAAGCGACGCCGTTAAAAAAATCCATGTCGATGGAAGATGCATCGACTAAAAATGAAATCATGATATGAGACTGAGAAGCAATATATATATATATATATATATATATATATATATATATATATATATATATATATATACATTAGATATAGATATACATATGTATATATATATATATGTATATATATATAGACATACATATATATATATATATATATATATATATATATATATATATATATATATATATATATTGATTTTCTTCCCGAGCCTGCTTACCCACACCCCTTCAACCGCCCGGCTTGGAAAGAAAATCAAAATATCGTGGAAATGGGGGAATAGGGGGCAGGACATTTTTACCATTTTTATCTTTCCCCCATGCCGCGGCCGCTACCCTATCCGGGTGATAGGGAAAAATATGAGAAAACGGGACAGAATGAAAACTAGGCGCATATTTTCGTCACACTTGGTCAAACATCCAATTGGAAGCCTCGGCAACGTTTTTGGTAGCGTTCAGACCCAAACAGCACCCACCATCAAGCACCACCAAAAACCCGCATCCCTGGCCCTCACAAGTCATCATAGCTTTTCGAAGGCTTTCATGAATTTTTAGACGAACTGCATTGCTACAGCTTAGAAACACACACATAAACGCACGCAAGCACACTCTCTACACGCATCACACACATGCATACACCCCCCCATCCCCATAAATATATATATATATATATAGATATATATATATACACGATGACAGGTTTAGCTAAAATTTTAGTAAAAAAATCAACACTTAAAAGAAATCAAAAATATATATGTATATGTGTATAT
Source organism: Sepiola atlantica (assembly GCA_963556195.1). Lineage (NCBI taxonomy): Eukaryota > Metazoa > Mollusca > Cephalopoda > Sepiida > Sepiolidae > Sepiola > Sepiola atlantica. Next base: position 5,858,018 of record OY744530.1, read on the forward strand.
TGTGTTTGTGTCTGTAAATTGAAAGATATATAAGTATCGTCTATGTTTATAAGATGTTCATATATATATATATATATATATATATATATATATATATATATATATATGTGTGTGTGTGTGTGTGTGTTTATATTTAATCGATATATTATTACAATTATTGCTTTCATACATAAGGAAATATGTGTTATATATATATATACATGTGCAATTATACGTAATATATATATATATATATATATATATGTATATATATACAACATATATTGACATACTGATGATGAATCCATTTATTATTACACTTGTTATTGCTTTTATCAATGCTATGCATATATATGTGTGTATATATATATATATATATATATATATACATATACATAGACATTGATTTTATGCTTGATAACGCACACACACACATATATATATATATATATATCGATTCATGCATGAACGTATATATGTATACAATTCCATGTATTTAAACATTAACCAATATTAATACACACACATATATATATATATATATATATACATATATATATATATATATATATATATATATATACATTAAATATATATATATATATATGTTAATATTGGTTTATGTTTAAATACATGGAATTTTATACATGTTTACGTTCATGCATAAATCGATAAATATATATATATATATATATATATATATATATATGGGAAATGAAAAAAGAAAAAAAAACAAGAGATATTTTTTTCATATATTTATCAACGTTTCGTCTTTATTGTAAGACTTCCTCAGGATGATAATTTGAAGAAAAATGTTATGCAAGTACATCGAAATTTGGGGTTGACATAATGGAGAGATGAAGGAATGTAGTAGCCGTGGCTACTATGAGCGCTGGAGGAGAGTACAGGCTGTGAGAAGTCAGTGGTGGCAAATAATGAAATGTATATATATATATATATATATATATATATATATATATATATATATGTGTGTGTGTGTGTGTGTTTGTGTGTGTATATATATATATATATGTATATATATATATATATGTATATAAATGTATATATATATGAATATATGTATATATATATATATACATGTATATATATATATATATATATATATATATATATGTATGTATATATTTGTATATATAAAGATGTTATCAAACATTACTGCAAAATGCGCCATTGATGTAATATAATGTTTTTATTATCACCTGCTAAGTGCCTACGTATAACATTCCAAACATTTTGGTGCTGAAGCCCCACTGCCCTAAATTAAGTATTGGGTGTTTTTTTAGTTGATATTATGCCCAGGTTCACTTTGACCCGGGGTGTAATACATGTCATTAACCAATATTATGGTTAAATGATCTATTCCAGGGTATGACATTGAAATACATTTAGAAGTGAAGCCACAATGTTGGAGCTTTTAGAATGCGTAGGTTAATTCTTAGGTGATATTAATTGTAGATCAAATCCGGCGCGGAATGGTAGAGCCTGCCCGGCTCCCATCTATGGGTTAAATAGACTGTGTCATGGGTGTGCTGTAAAATGGCTCTATTACAACTTTTCATAATCAACAACTGGTTGATGCAAAACATATTTGAGTAATGAATATATGTGCTCATGTATCAGGATTTTTAGCAAAAATGACTAGATTCGGAATTGAAGAACCAGAAATGGCTTGATATACATTAAATGAATAACCGGTAATAACACATTTTGTAGTATTCGTCTAGTATCGGGCATTCCACTTTCCACTGAAATTATAAGTTTATGAAGAACACAAATCTACATGCGGTCACCAGTGAGCATGCATATCCAGGTTGGGGGAGATGACAGTAGTATTTCCAAATAGTCACCCATCTTTTACTAGCCAGGCTCGACGTCGCTTAATTCCGGTTATCCAACGGGGACCGGTGTGTTAACGTATACCGTATTGATGGCCAAATTTGAGCAAATTTGTTTAATCGTTATTAAGAATATTGTTAAAAAAGCAATTAAAAACACATAAATAAATTGACTGAAGATGAAATACAGGATGACCCCCCCCCCCTAAAAAATGCTGCCTATCTTATCGTTAATAACATTCACAATTCTTTCTGCAATCTAACCGTATTCAATACAAACAAACTCCAGTCTATGCCTGACTTGTCCACCAAGGTTCAGTCATGCATGTCCAGCAGTCTTTGTTTTAGTCGCCTTTCAATCATCAGCAAACCTAGATATCACGTGCAGAATTGTCAATAACTCTCATACTCTCCCGTCTTTGCACTGCCTTGATTTGGGGTGTTATGCTCCTTTTCAGTACAGGAATAGTCTGGGAATTGTTTTGATATACATTATCTTTGATAGCTCCACTCATAAAAAATATGGCAGTTACGATCCAGTGAGTGTAAATCACATTCCTACTGATGAGGCGATCACAAAAGTGTCCCCCATATCATTGAATGGCGGTTAAACAAAGACTGTAGACTATGAATTAGTGAAACTTTGTGGACAAGTCCGGCATAGACTGAAGTTTATTAGTAGCACTTATAGTTGGATTGTAGGAAATAATTGCGACTTTTATTAACAATTCCATGGGTAGCATTTCGGGGAAAGTCACTGTGTATAAACCTAATGACGGAAGTAATAATAGTAACAGGCATTTATATATTTCATTCAAACCTTTTATTTTATTTACGTGATATCTCAATAATCTGAAATACATTTTTGAGCCCAGTCTAATAAAAACTAACTCAGCAGTGACATTGCCGCATGCCTTATAACCTGGGTGAAGCAGGTTCGAATCTAGTTAGTTCTACAGGAACATTTTAATGAAAATCAACATTTGACCTTGTGTCTAACCTCCTGTCTCATTTTAGTCTCGTTCACTCTACGTTTTCGCACTGTTTTTCTCTTCGTTCTATCTTCTGCCGATATCTAATCGGCATCCTTAGCATTATTTATTTCAATCACTGCTTGTTTAGTATTCTTAGACTGGACTTGTGTTAAGGAGAGATGGGGTAATTATAGCTTATTTTAACCATCTATAAAAAATGCATGTAAGGTTTTATGTACATAAACGTAGAAATATTTAAACTCAATATAGCAGACTCGCCGGGAAAACCTCACGGGGACGATTACTATCTGATTATTAGAATCTTGATCATAGCTCTTTTCCTTCAATAACTACAAGAAACCTCTTAAACTACCGATTGACATGGCAAATAAAACTCTACCCGAGAGTCCAACGTTCAAACTCTTCGGCCTAACATTCACAGTTAAATTGAATGGGAACCAATACATTGAAGATATTGTCAAGGCTGCTGTAAAGAAAGTAGGCTCCATCTACCGTGCTAGAAAACGTTTCACAGCTGACAGTATCCTATATCTTTACAAAGCTACCACCCTCCGATGTATGGAGTATTGTTGTCACATCTGGGATGGTCCATCATCCGGTCGTCTCTCCCTTTTAGACAAAGTCCCCCAAAAAGAGTCTCTAATCTGATAGATCCCTCACTATCCACAAATCTCCAGCCCCTGCTCCATCGCTGCAATGTTGCATCCTTGTGCTTGTTTTACAAGTACTTCAATGAATTGTGCTTCGATGAACTAGCTGCTATGGTTCTCCCTTGACGTAAACACACTCAACCAACCCGACAATCAGCTAAATCCTATATATTCACTGTGGATGTCCCCAGATGTCGAAGAGCCTTCTAGTCCAATAGCTTCTTTCCTCGAGCTGCCAGCATTTGGAACTCCCTCCCTGCTCCCTGTTTCCCCGACTGTACCAACATTCAGAGTTTTAACACTAATGTGAACTAGCATCTCGCTGCACAGCTTCAAATTTAGGATGACCCCTAAAACTTTCACCATAATTCTCAGTAAAATCACCGGGAATACATCACGAAGACGATTATAATCTAATTATTATAATACTGATCTCGAACCTATAATAGTACTGATAAATGTTCTGCTACGCAAGTTAAAGTCAATACAGAGATCAGATCAGATTTTTTAGTTTAGTTTCAGATACTGACAGTTACATTAGAAAAACAGTTTAATTTATTATCTGTGTTATTTGGAGAAATCTTGTGTTTTCCAGAGAAGGTGTTGTATCGGAGCTTCCTTCTCTTACACTAATGTTTTATATATCTTCCGTCAATTTTGTCTAGATTCCCCCGTGTCTGGTACTCTATATTAGAATCCATTGCAGACATACAAGTCCCGGGAAATAAAAACAATCAAGCGGCGTTTAGGCTGGTCAATACTGAGCTCACAAGGTTCGAATAACAGGTGTTTTTATATTAACCAAACACTGAAAAATATATTGTTGACAGACAGCATCCTATTGCAGGGATGCTGCGAACTATTCGTTTCTGTTTACGTTTTAATAAGAGAACAACTTTTATTTCGACATTTATCAACAGATCAAGCAGATTTCAATAATAAATTATAATAAATCGTCTTTAGTTTAATATTTAACCAGTCGTTCACGGCTTTACGGATTATCAGAAGTGGGATAATATTATGCGTGACTTACCAGTCATGTACACTTCTGATGATCAGCAATGCCGTGAAATTTGAATACAGTCTCAAGCAAAGTATAATTCATCATCATTCATTATTTATATAGCTCTATCTGATAGAATAATGAGCCCTTTTTTCCAAGAGCTGCCGCATTTGTTCGGCTCTGTTCTAATTTTGAGAGGTTGCTTTCTTGTTATTATATATATATATATATATATATATATACTGTATATATGTATATATACTGTATATACTTTAGCTCAATCTTTAAAAAATAAAGAACGTAATTGTAATAAGTAATCGAGAGTAACCTCCCTTACTCTAGTGTAGCAGTTACATCAGTTAACTATTTTCTATCGGTCTTGTAACTGGCAGTGAGATGTGATCCGGCTTAGCGATTGCGTGGCTATTGCCTCTTCATGCTCGATGAATCATCTTGGTGCGAAACACATCAGTTCCAGACTGAAATAGACAAGTTGTAAATCTTGCGTTTTCTACCGGGTCGACAGACTCTAGGATAACGTTAGTTCGTCTTGTCTACATTCACTAAATCTAATGTACTATGTTTGTTCTGTTCCTGTGTTTTCTAGTAAATAAATCTGCACACTTCGATAGTTGTGAGACCAATTTTTATTTCGTGAGGAAAGGTGACCCCGTTTTGCTCATTCTATTTCAGTGAGATTTGCCCAGACAAATTATTCTTTCAAGTAAATCATCAATCTTAATTTTTAACTCGATTTAAACTCAATATTAAAATTGCCTCTCTCACCTAAAGTATGATCATTTCTCTTTTGTAGAATTATTTAGTTAAGTATGAACTATTAAATCTCACTACACATGGATTAGTTGTTAACCAGAATAAAGCATTCTCAACTCTTCTATTTTTATCGTTGGTCATTATAATGAATTACAATTGCTTAAAATAATCAGCCGATTATCAATCAGGGATGGTTCCTTGAAGAATAACACATAACATTATTTCAATTTTTTAAATTGTTCTTCTATTCTATTATGGAGTTTTTGCAATAGAGCAGTGGTTACTAGAGCTGATTGTCGGATCGCTATGCAACGCTTGAGTTTTTCGGATCAAATGCACAACATCTACTAAAGATGTTGACAACCTATACGTGGTACATCCTGTGAGCATCTGAAACAAGAATCAAGTTAACTAATGCAAAACAACACCTGAATATAACAAATAAACAATAAACATTAACTTGCTGATTCATACAAAATAAAAATTTTTATATTTTATTAAAACTTTTATTTCCGTTTCCAGAAATGTTTTCCCCTTTCTCCGCCATTTTGAGTTGGCGAAGTTTTTTTTCGTTTTTTCTTTCGTTCGATTTTAATTTTCCTTTTCCTAAACTTCATCATCCACTCTCCTCCTACTATTTTTGAATATGTTATTGCAATTCCTATCGTCGTTCTTTGTGAAGAGGGGACAAGCAACAAAAAAGGGGTTTAAAATATGTTTGATATATGCTTTATTACCGCAACACCGATGGGCGAAAAACGGAAAGTGAACGGGAGAACACGTGTTTTGCAAAACGCAAAGTAAGGAATGTAAAGATATCTACAAATATCCTTACGAATAAATGTTCTGAATGAAAACATTATCATATAAACAAATTCATAAAAGGCGATTGCTCTTTCTCTCTCTCTCTCACACACACACACACATACATATATATATATATATGTGTGTGTGTGTGTGTGTGTGTGTGTCTGTGTATATATATATGGCTATAGTATATATGTCTATGTGTTTATGTATGTTTAAGAACTTATTTATATATATAATATCTGTTTAAGCAATTATTTATAAATATATAATATATAAAGAAAAGTTTATCGGATCTTATACTGCTATATAATTGTACCTAAGAAATCCATATTTGATTCTCCCTAGCCAATTAGTTGCTAAAATAATTAATAAATGAAAATAACGTCCAACATCTGATCGCTGTTTTCGAGAGTAATGCCGGAACCAATTCAAATAATAAACGACCAAATGTCAGATAATTATCTCCTCTTCTATTTTATATATCATTTACTTTGTTATTTGCGTGTCATTCAATTTTATTGCACCGCTCAAACATTACCTATTATTTTTTTTATTTTTTATTATTATTAATTTTACTTAAACATCTTACCTTGATTGGTTTTCACCTACTTTTTTAGTTCCTGATCTGCACCCTTTTCTCACCGATTAAAATGTTGAAACCTAAATGTAAACCCAATGATTTAATCGCTGGCAGCCATTGCTGATATCTTTTACTAGGTTCTCAGAATCCAATCTTCTCTTTTCAAAAAAGGTCATTCTTTTCGATTATTCGATTTGTACTTTTAAATTTACACAGCAATTTAATGTGTCAGAAGAGAGTAAAATATTTCCCAAACACTTCATCGTAATATTCTTGTAGAACATCCTTAGTTTGACCGAAAATGAAAATGACTCGTCAGATACACACATTGAAAGGTACAAGCTCCATATTTACAATTTTAAATATTTTCATATCTAGTCCAAACAATGTATATTACCACGAAGATGTAAGGAGTTACTGTGAATTAGAGGGAAGATTTATAAGGGCATCCCAAGAGGGCAGTTGTTTAGCAAGATGTTTATATTTCTGTATGTTGGTATATTCGAAGAAGCAGGCCAAAGGAAAGAAATTTCAATGGCAAGTGGTTCAAGGAAAAAGAGGATATTAGAGTAGAAAGCCTCCCGGGGACCTCTATAGTGAAGAGGTGTAATTTTGCTGTTTGTTTGGTTCTTTTTTTTTAGAATTTGTTGAGAATTCAGTTCGGCTTAAAGTTCTCTACTGAAACTGATACGAACAAAAAATCACTCATCGACCCAAATATACAAAACAAAGTTTCCTTTCAAGATATTTTGATATTACATTACATCGTTATACATACGTAAAATGTTGCGATTTTAATTCACAGCAGAAAGTCGAATAATCGAAATTAAAATTCATAATTCAACTTTCATACCTCCTATTTTTTAATACAATTGCTACATTAGATTTTTCGAAAAACGGCAGCAATTATCATACGTAAGTTATGTCGATTTATCAGATAAGAATTAAAATTAACTCTCAAAACAAACCCTTTACAAGTACGATAAGTGCGCTACGTTAAGTTAATTAAACCATCTTGAAATACGGTGTAAGCCAACATTGTCCCGTTCGAAAAGTAGACTTTACTTTACTCATTCAATAATCTTGACATACGGTGTAAGTCAACATAGTCCCGTTCGAAAAGTAGACTTGTCTTTACTCATTTAATAATCTTGAAATACGGTGTAAGTCAACATTGTCCCGTTCGAAAAGTAGACTTTACTTTACTCATTTAATAATCTTGAAATACGGTGTAAGTCAACATTGTCCCGTTCGAAAAGTAGACTTTACTTTACTCATTTTATGATCTTGAAATTCGGTGTAAGTCAACATTGTACCGTTCGAAAAGTAGACTTTACTTTACTCATTGTAATATCTTGAAATACGGTGTAAGTCAACATTGTCCAGTTCGAAAAGTAGACTTTACTTTACTCATTTTATGATCTTGAAATTCGGTGTAAGTCAACATTGTCCCGTTCGAAAAGTAGACTTTACTTTACTCATTGTAATATCTTGAAATACGGTGTAAGTCAACATTGTCCAGTTCGAAAAGTAGACTTTACTTTACTCATTTATAAATATTGAAATACGGTGTAAGTCAACATTGTCTCGTTCGAAAAGTAGACTTTACTTTACTCATTGTAATATCTTGAAATACGGTGTAAGTCAACATTGTCCCGTTCAGAAAAGTAGACTTTACTTTACTCATTTAATAATCTTGAAATACGGTGTAAGTCAACATTGTCCCGTTCGAAAAGTAGACTTTACTTTACTCATTTAATCATCTTGAAATACGGTGTAAGTCAACATTGTCCCGTTCGAAAAGTAGACTTTACTTTACTCATTGTAATATCTTGAAATACGGTGTAAGTCAACATTGTCCCGTTCGAAAAGTAGACTTTACTTTACTCATTTAATAATCTTGAAATACGGTGTAAGTCAACATTGTCCCGTTCGAAAAGTAGACTTGTCTTTACTCATTGTAATATCTTGAAATACGGTGTAAGTCAATATTGTCCCGTTCGAAAAGTAGACTTTACTTTACTCATTTAATAATCTTGAAATAAGGTGTAAGTCAACATTGTCCCGTTCGAAAAGTAGACTTGTCTTTACTCATTTAATCATCTTGAAATACGGTGTAAGTCAACATTGTCCCGTTCGAAAAGTAGACTTTACTTTACTCATTTAATAATCTTGAAATACGGTGTAAGTCAACATTGTCCCGTTCGAAAAGTAGACTTTACTTTACTCATTTAATAATCTTGAAATACGGTGTAAGTCAACATTGTCCAGTTCGAAAAGTAGACTTTACTTTACTCATTTTATGATCTTGAAATTCGGTGTAAGTCAACATTGTCCCGTTCGAAAAGTAGACTTTACTTTACTCATTGTAATATCTTGAAATACGGTGTAAGTCAACATTGTCCAGATCGAAATATAGACTTTACTTTACTCATTTATAAATATTGAAATACGGTGTAAGTCAACATTGTCTCGTTCGAAAAGTAGACTTTACTTTACTCATTGTAATATCTTGAAATACGGTGTAAGTCAACATTGTCCCGTTCAGAAAAGTAGAATATACTTTACTCATTTAATAATCTTGAAATACGGTGTAAGTCAACATTGTCCCGTTCGAAAAGTAGACTTTACTTTACTCATTGTAATATCTTGAAATACGGTGTAAGTCAACATTGTCCCGTTCGAAAAGTAGACTTTACTTTACTCATTTAATCATCTTGAAATACGGTGTAAGTCAACATTGTCCCGTTCGAAAAGTAGACTTTACTTTACTCATTGTAATATCTTGAAATACGGTGTAAGTCAACATTGTCCCGTTCGAAAAGTAGACTTTACTTTACTCATTTAATAATCTTGAAATACGGTGTAAGTCAACATTGTCCGGTTCGAAAAGTAGACTTGTCTTTACTCATTGTAATATCTTGAAATACGGTGTAAGTCAACATTGTCCCGTTCGAAAAGTAGACTTTACTTTACTCATTTAATAATCTGGAAATAAGGTGTAAGTCAACATTGTCCCGTTCGAAAAGTAGACTTGTCTTTACTCATTTAATCATCTTGAAATACGGTGTAAGTCAACATTGTCCCGTTCGAAAAGTAGACTTTACTTTACTCATTGTAATATCTTGAAATACGGTGTAAGTCAACATTGTCCCGTTCGAAAAGTAGACTTTAATTTACTCATTTAATAAATTTGAAATAAGGTGTAAGTCAACATTGTCCCGTTCGAAAAGTAGACTTGTCTTTACTCATTTAATCATCTTGAAATACGGTGTAAGTCAACATTGTCCCGTTCGAAAAGTAGACTTTACTTTACTCATTTAATCATCTTGAAATACGGTGTAAGTCAACATTGTCCCGTTCGAAAAGTAGACTTTACTTTACTCATTTATAAATATTGAAATACGGTGTAAGTCAACATTGTCCCGTTCGAAAAGTAGACTTTACTTTACTCATTGTAATATCTTGAAATACGGTGTAAGTCAACATTGTCCCGTTCGAAAAGTAGACTTTACTTTACTCATTTAATAATCTTGAAATACGGTGTAAGTCAACATTGTCCCGTTCGAAAAGTAGACTTTACTTTACTCATTGTAATATCTTGAAATACGGTGTAAGTCAACATTGTCCCGTTCGAAAAGTAGACTTTACTTTACTCATTTAATAATCTTGAAATACGGTGTAAGCCAACATTGTCCTGTTTTAAAAGTAGACTTTACTCACAAAATGGTTGTACTGACGTGTTTCTAGAAAATAAAGAGACAATGGATACACCCCGAAAGGGGTAAAATTGTGAAGCAAAGGTTGTGAAATCAACAGCAGCGCCTCTCTTAAATCGATACTGCTTGATTCAATTATCAAGAAGTCCAGGGCAGTTGGAAACAATGTCGATATAAGTTGAGAGGTCTCTCACGTCCAACGCGTGGTATTCCCAAATAGTTACCCATTTTTGTACTGAAGAGGTTCAACATTGCTTAACTTTAGTGATCTAACGGGAACCAGTGTGTTAACGTCATTCTGCCGTATTAAATTATATGTAAATAACATAAATCAAAATAAAATAAGGAATTACGGGATAAATTATTGAGAGAAATTGACAAGAAAACACATGCTCGCAAATCAAATAAAATTTCGTTTGCTGATAAATAATGCACCTGAAAAAATTGGAGGTTACGTAAGAAATTGGAAGTTACGTTGTGGAAATAAGACAAAAGATAAGAACAATAGTCCGAATAATGCAAAGAATATTAATTATTAATACTCATCTATAAGATTCGGAAACATCGACATTTATTTTCTTTATAATTCCAATTAGTATCTGAGCTGGTATATGATAAAACATTAGTGAGAATGAAGTGCAGCTCGAGGTTCTTTAGTGAAGCTGATACGGGGAATGGATTACCCATTGCCCCCAGTAATAAAGGCCGCTCACACCAGTCGAATCACCGTCGATTTTTGTAGTGTGTCTGCCATTGAAAAAGGGTTATCCCAAACAAGTTGGCGTAGACAGACATTCGGGACAACGAAGTAAGCCACGTCCGGTTATGTAAATGATTCCTTTTGCTGACCTAGTAAGTTCATTGAAGTCTAAGTAAGTTAAATCCTGGTCGACCTTTGGTTCTGTAGGTCCTATTTGTTGTACCGTGATCAAGTTCTTTTTAATACAAGTTCTAAGAAAGAACATTTCAAAACGTTTAACGTAATGCACATTTTAAAAACCTCATACCGTTCATGTTTCATTAAATAACAATTAATTAATGTTCATCAATACGTTTAATAGAACTTTTATGAAGTAATTAACTAATAAAAATAAAAATAAACTATCAATCGAATTAAATTTCCAATATTCATTGAATTTAACATAAATCAAAGAAAAATAATAGAATTAATCGTATTTCACAAAAATAAATGTTTTATTCTTTTATGATGCAAACTTAATAAATAAAAATCAATAATTTAATTAATTTAAGAAAAAATATCTACATTTGAATATTTAAATATTTTGTATGAAAAATTCATAAGATTATAAAATAATCAATAATTTCTGCTAATAAATAAAATAAATCGTAACCTCACTTGATAATAAAGATATGAGGCGGAACCACGTTAGCACACCGATTCATGTTAGATCGCCGACAATAAGTGACGTACAGCTTGGTCAGTATCAGATAGGTGACATTTGACATCTCTGTTGACCGGGGTTTTAAACTAAAATGTCACTGTTAGTTTTGTTTCTTCAAAATGGTTGATGAATTATATTCATTAAATCGATTAACTGGTTTCAATGTCGGAACCTATAAATATTAGTAAAAAAATATTTCAGATCAAAGCCACGTGGTGAAAACTAATTGCAAACCTCTAATGAAGTAAATAGCAAGTCAATGTTTTTAGTAACAAAGCAAATTTTATGATTGTTGTATATAAAACTCATTGTTCTATTCCTTATAGACCTGAAAATGATTATCACCAGAAAAGAAGTGCATCTCAATGATTAATGTAAATAAAAAGTGGCGGTGTATTTAGAACCGTGAGTGTCATTTCAACTTGTTCCTTACAATGTTTGGGTCGTAACATTCTTTGTAAATGGACGTCAATATCTCGTCACTGAAATTGCTCTGTTCACTTCAACAAGAAAAGACAATTATCGAATAAGTACCTGTTTAATAGTCAGACCACTATTTTCTTGCCCCCCCCCCCCTACGAGGAAGACAAAGTTATTCACAAGGTTTGTTTTGAATGTGTGGAAAATACAGCTTCTCAAAACGTGACACTCTGAACAGGGACGAAACCGAAAATTTTCTGAATCTAAAATAATTTATTTGATCGAGGACAGAACATATACTACACTTTGATCCTATCCCGAATGCTGGACATGAGTTTTATCACTGCTCTCATATCTCGGGAGTTGCCGCTCAGGGCACCCTTTTCATGTCTTGGCAGAGTAGAAAATCAGCTCCTCAATCTAAAAGAGGATGCCCTTTTCTCGTTCCTTTCTATCGTATCGTCATGTTTATGTTTGACTGAGCCTTAACAGCAAGAACTAATCTAGCTACAACCACAACAAAGAACTTTCCTTTCTCTACATAATTATCAAAAAGTAAATGAAACTTCTACGAACAAAGTTTCTTTCCTAGAACATCTCATACATGGAACATAATATCACGAGGCTGGTTTCCAACTTACTACATTATGGTCGTCTTCAATTCTAATGTGAAGAAACACTTGTTAAGCAGTCCTCTTGGATAATCTGTTTTTGCCATCCCACCAATTTTTTCGGCCGTCTCGTGAAAGCGACCATCGTCCACTGACCATCTCTTTAACCCTTATTCTCGAGTGGCTCACGGGTCTTAATAAGTGGTGACATATTAGTAAAAAAGCATATGGACGAATGATGAACAAAAGAGATCACTATTAATATTATATGTTGAACATATTAGTACAGAGATGGTTCAGTCTATGACAACCTTCGTCAATATACCTTATAATTTCATAGTGAAACTAAAACATTCAAAAACACTAACTTTTTATGTTTAGATATATATTAATTTCACGAAACATTTAGACAACCTAGCTTATAATCAACTCTATACTAAATAACAATGTGTATTTAGTTGTACATTTTTATAGGAATAAATAAAATAAATCTGTAACACGAACATTAGGGAGTAGACATTTTGACTTAGTTGGACTTAAATTATTGTCATATTTGTCAGTTCTACCGAATTTATAAAAAAAATTCAATGCCTATGCCTATGACGAAAATCCTCGAATTGGTGAGCCCGCAAATAGTGAGTCCGCAAATATAGGGGTTCACTGTATATATAAAATAATTATTATGTGTGATGAAACAAATTGCGTGTATAAATCCATGTTTATGATCAGTAATGTGTTTTACTGTCTGAATGTATACGGTTGCATTAGTTAATAAAAGAAAGTGAAAATCATCATCATCATATTCCGTTTAACATCCAGTTTCCACGCTGGCAGATGTTAGACGGCTTTAAGAAATTGATTTAAACACTATTTAAAGTCTTTATTAATCACTCTGAACGAAAAGAAGTGAGTAGCAAGTCAGACAACAACAACTGTCTAAGCTTAATTCGGAAAGAAATCCTTTCCTCTAAATTATTTTGTTTAGCTCAACAAAAATGATAGTAGTTAATATGAAATAAAAAATTACTGACGTTATTCTATATAAATATTAGTGCGAATATAGGCGGAGCATAATTTTCTTTTCATCTCCTTTGATAGAAGAATGTACGGTGGCTTTCTGTTTATCTACCGAATAGTGTTTTCTACCGAGCTGTTTACATTCCGATATGTGATCTACCCATCGGCATTAGCACCATCCCTTTTCTTAGGTTTAAGCCTAGTTAGTTATGGTTAGGTAATTAGGGTTAGGGTTATTTAGTTTAGGTTAATATTGAAATATAAACACCTCGATATATACAATACTGGATTAGAAACTATTTGTTAGATAAAATACTGAAAGAACACCGAATGTGCACTAGTATATATATATATATATATATATATATATATATATATATATATATATATATATATATATTCCGTGGCCCTAATGGATTAGGGTGTAGGATCGCGATTCTCTTCTGAATCTACGAACTGCGTTCGAACCACTGTGACTGACTGAAAACACCACTTCCTGCACTGATGAGGACGTATATCCGTAACGACGTCGTCTGTGGGTAAATACAGATTAATATTAAATAAATATATATATATATATATATATATATATATACACATATATATATATATATATATATATATATATATATATATATATATATATATATATATATATGTGTGTGTGTGTGTGTGTATGTCAAGAATCGATCACTGTCATGACGGTTTGGGGTATATATATATATATTAGTAAGTTATGAAAATATATTCATGTCAATTAAGCTACACCGAGACTTACAGGTGTCACCTTCGTAGGGAATTGTCAGGTTAAAATGCATGGCATTCGTATTACCGTGTGTTTTATATATATGCACGTGGTGTTTAGTCTAGCTAGCTAACCAATCAGATTATTTGTTATTCTTGTAGCTTGATTGCCATAAATATATTTTCATGATTTACTACCTTGCTCTACCTACGTGTTGAGCACTGTTGAAGTAAATACTGACAATCGATACAGAAAATATTAGATCTCTTTGTAACAGTTTAGGTGAATACATTAAATAATAATAATAAACAGATGTCTCACTGCTATTTCACCTGTCACACGAACGTCACGAAGAAATGTAATCAGACGGCAATCGAATGTAAATATGCGACGAATAATAACATCATATATACGTTCACACGTATACCTCTATATATATCTAAATAGTTTGAATTACTTACTAGACACCATTCTGAAGTGTCTTCGGTCTCTTTGTACAAGGGGTTGTCAGGACGACCTGACATGAGGATAGTTCACCCTACAAGTAAATCCTGACCAAATAGTTAAAATGACATAGCATTCGAAGCTTAAATAAGATTTCCCGAAGCGGCTATACAAATAGCTCATACGAAAAGTGGTGCAATTTCTCCTAGTGATGTTACCTCAAGTAATAACACTCAGCTGGATACTCCATTAGACTAGATGAATCCGTGTCCTGGGATCTTGTAAGACCAAGGGACACCAAGAAAGATATACTATATAAGTTAATGTTCTTAACTTCTTTACACCTGAACGTTTGACAGGTAAAAGAGAACATTAATGGAATATCAAAATATATATGTATCTCATATAGAGATCAATTGTTTACCTCAGAAAGGGTCCCCTTGATTTTTGAGAACTTCGACTGAAGTAAAATGAAACAAAAAATATAAATATATATATAGTAAGTTTGTTTGTTAGTTATCCAAAGACCGAGTGTTTCATGTATTACAACTCTTTAGTGTGGTTAGTAATCCAAGTGTTTCACGTTGTGATTGTAATCTAGGCATTTTTTTTATGAACATTCCGAGCTTTTATTTACTACGTCCTCGGCACTCTCGAGGAAAGTAAAACCGAACGAACTATATACAATAACAGCGATCGAAGAATATTCTGTTCCTTGTTTAATGAAGAAATATTCCATTATTCCTAATGAAAGCTGACGATTGCACGTCCTACACAATTCGACCCACAGAGGTGCGGAGGGCATACAGATATGAAGACAGGTGTTGTTAAAGAATGTGGTATTACATTTGTTTATAATTTTTTGGTTCGACTATTTCTTCCTTTTAGCGCAAATCTCGAAAATTCTTAATGATCCGTTCATTAGCGTAGGAGTCTATATTGTACAATGATATATATATATATATATATATATATATATATATATATATATATATATATATATATATATATATATATATATATATATATATGAAAGGAAAGGATGAAAGAGGATGAAAGGTAATCCGACGTAATGGGAAATGGAAAAGGAAAAACCAAAAAGGATGTATTTTTTATGTGTTAATCAACGTTTCGCCTTTATTTTTAAGACTTCTTTAGGATGATAATGTTAAGAAAAATGTCATGCAAGTACGTGAACATATTTGGTTTACATGATGGTTGATGGGAGGAAATAGTAGCCCCTACTCGAAGCAGTAGGAATTCGTAGTATGAAAGAATAAGGTTACAATCCGAGTATAAACAAATGGTTGAGGCAGGTATTAAAAGAAATCAATTCTTAAAATCGTATCGAAATGTATTATTTTCATTTATTTACTAAATGCACGATTTAAAAAAATATATATAAAAGCAAAAAATAATATTTTATTATTTTCTCTAGATTGGAACACACAAATATTTATGTCCGTTTAGTTACGAATACGACTCAAGTTTCAGAATGAAGAATGAAATAATCCATGTACAACGATAGAAAAGAGAATTTCACAGAAATATGAAACATATATAAATATCTTTCTAAATATATAAAAACTAAATAAAAGAGCACAACTGTAAATTCAACCTAAGAATAACATATTTATTAAACTAAAATATCACCACCTCTTTTATCAACTCTAATTCTATTGGAGGCAACATGTTATGGTAT
The DNA here is from genome assembly GCA_963556195.1 of Sepiola atlantica. Classification (NCBI taxonomy): domain Eukaryota; kingdom Metazoa; phylum Mollusca; class Cephalopoda; order Sepiida; family Sepiolidae; genus Sepiola; species Sepiola atlantica. Next base: position 5,874,726 of record OY744530.1, read on the forward strand.
TAACATTCTATTTACAATATTAAAGATTACAATCTCACAAACTTAAAAAAAGAGTCCGTAAATTGATGCTGAATTTATTTCTGACAAAAAATCTTATATATTTATTAACTAAATGTATGAGCAAAAACACACAAACCACACCACACAATTAAACTCTAAAAGGGCGATGTTTTTCGTGCGAAATGTCGTTCCACACGATAAATTGACGAAATTGTAAAAATAATGGTCAGGTGAGCTGCCGTCAACTACGTCCGCACACAAATCTACAATTTTTTTCTCAGGATCCGATCGTCAAGAATTACAACATCCATTCAGACAGAACAGACAGCGAGATAATAAAGAACATTACTCTCTTGAGCAAATGACTACTATCAGCTTACTCACACACATTGCTGATACTGACTTGTGTTAAAACTCCTAGTGAGTGTAATATTAATGAATATAATAACAATGATGATAATAATAATAACAATAAGAATAAGAAGAAGAAGAAGTAAAAGAAGAAGAAGAAGAAGAAGAACTAGAACAACAACACCAAAAATTAAACAAACAGATTTAGACTCCGTTGTTATTCATTGACATGTTTTAAAATGCGTGGCGTATTATGACGTCATTCAACTTCCGGCGAGACATACACATTTACGCAATTTTGTAAAAGAAAATTGACACGACTTGTTACCTTGTAGTCAGAGGAAGTGATTTAAAAGACTAAAAAAACGTACCATCTCTCCAACTGGCGTGACTTGGGGACACCAAATCGTTTTCAGGGAACCAGAACAGTTGTATTTTCTCTTGCTTCACGTGAGATCAAACAGATGACGGTTAAGAATGACTCGACGGTACTGATGACGATTTTACACCCTCCTCCATCTCCCAAATCCCTGAACAACTGTTACGCCTTCTATCCTGCACCATTGTAGAAAGTCCCATCGACTCATTAATTAGATAATTTCATACGAAATGATAAAGTTGAAGCGACCTGTGTTAGGCTCTACATTCTTTAGAACTTCCCTTTTTACTTTTATTTTTCAAACACGAAATATTCTTTTTGTTTGATTCTTTTTTCAACGTCCATTATACTTTTGTCTTGTACGTTCTTTCAGCATTTTACGCAGCGAGGAAGCCCCCCCCCCCCGTCTCTCCTGCGCCAGGCACTTGTCGAAATGTCCACCTCCATCTCTATTGAGCCGGGCTTTTGGTAGTGACGTCTGAACAATAAACACCTTTCAGGGGGCTGTTCCGCACTGTCACGGAATTCCGACAGCCTGAGAGCCCCAGGGGCCTCAAGTGTTTATACACCCACAAATCGAGGGATAAAATAAGAGGTTCGGCCACTTCAAAGAGTCGGAAGTTCGAGGGAAGATGACAGGTAGAAAATGAAGCATTTCCTTCGTTTTAGTTTTAGTTTTTTCGTAAACAGTATCTTTCTTTCTTTATTTAGGCCCCTCTCCCCCCCTCTCTCTCTCCCTCTCTCTCTATATATATCTCTCTCTATATATATATATACATATATATGTATGTATCTCTCTCTCTCTCTCTCTCTCTATATATATATATATATATTTAGATATATAGTTTGTAGATTTCAATATTGCGTTGAGAATCCGAATAAAAGAGCTCAATGTACCTTTAAACAGAGCAAAACAGAATTATTAAAAGGAAAAAAACTATACACATATTAAGATTGTATACATTATAAATTAAGCAATAGAAAATAAAGAAAGAGTCTCCTTTATCGATATAACGGATTTTTACCATTCCATTTCGAAGAATTGCTAATTAATAGCATAAACAATGCCAAGAATTTCGTTGACATTTCAGACGAACAAATCAACATCATCTTGGCCTGTTGGAGATCTATTTTTGCAAACGATGGGGATAATTGGATTAAAAATGATAGTACAGACTTTGATGTCTCGATGGGGATGTGATTCAGCTCAAATAGCAGATTTGGTGGGAATCTATATCATATATATTATCAGGCGAATCGTAAACCCCAATCAAATTGGCCTATATAGAGATGACGGACTGATCATCGTACCTTTAATATCTAGTATGCATAAAAAACTAAATAAGGTGTTCAAATATTTAGGTTCGAGGATTTAAGTGACCCCTAATCGCAACGAGATACATTTTCTAGACATTACACTAAACGTAAACGAGGGAAGATTTCAACCTTTTCATAAAGATAATCATGCGCCAATATACATTAACACGAAATCCAATCATCCCAAATGCATTATAAAACAAATTCCTACAACTATTAACACCAGGATTAACAGACTCTCATCAAATAAAAATATCTTTTAGACTAGCAAACATATATATGATAACGCATTAAGAAATAGTGGGTACAATGAAAAATTAATATATACTGATGATATAAAGAAAAATAAACACCGCAAAATTATCTGGTTCAACCACCATATCGCTAGCTTTCTAGCATTAATATCGGGAGATATTATTTTTAAATTTGATAAATAAACATTTTAAAACGACTAATCCCTTAAGTAAATTTTTCAATAGGAAAACTGTGAAAATTAGTTATTCTTGCACTAATAATATGGACAACATTATTAATACACATAATAAAAAGTATTGAGCACACCGAGTAAGAAACCCAAAACGGGGTAAAGAAATGTAATTGTCAGATTAAGAATAACTGCTCACTGAAGGGAAACTGTAACGTCGAAAGCGTTGTATATAAGGCCACGATTTATCCTAAAGAGAATACTAATAATAAGAAAGTATACATAGGAATGTCCGCCGGGAAGTGGAAACAACGATTCTACGTCCACAAACACTCATTTTTAAACCGGGTATCACCAATAAAACGGTATTAACCAGACATTAGTGGTTTTGAAAAAACAAAAACAATTTAACACCAGCTGTTTCGTAGTCACTACTCTGTCATTCTAACACTCCAAAAGGATTTAGACATAGATGCAATGTGTGCGTTGAGGAAAAAATTAGAATATTAAAATATGAAGACAATAACATTTTAAATAGACGAGATAAACTGATGGCTAAATGTAGACACAGGCACAGGTTTAAAATTAATAGCACGTTATAAAGTTCTTTGTAAATAACAATTCTTTTAGAGTATTGTTACAATAAGAGTTCTAACTGTAAATATAAATCTTAGTAAATTAGTAAGGTTGTTTTTGTCTTTTTACCAATTTAGTAAAACACCAATTTGTAAATAAATCGTTTTTAAATGTCGCTAAACTTTAATTCCGTATTGTAGATCATCTCGAATCTTGACGTTATAACCAATTAAGTTTTTGATAATTTTTCATCTAAACCGAAATCTTCGTCATGCGTTTTCGTCTTTTAATTTTTAATCGTAAATAATTAAAAGGAGCTTTTAGTTGTGAACACCTGAATCTTTCATCCTATATGTTTACCTATAAAGCTCACATTCGAAATTTTAACTGAGATAATTTCTTTCTTTCAATAGCAAACACGAATTCTGTTATATTTTTATAGTCACTCATCCTCGATTATTATACCATTTACCCCCCTTTTTTACATCGACCAATTAACAAAGTTAATTTATCTTTTTAAGACGATGATCAATTTCTCTTTTTATTTGGTGTTTTGACATGGTTGTTTATACGTCTGATGAGACCTAATTAAAGGGTCGAAATAATTTATAATGTATACAACCTTAATGTGTGTATAGTGTTTTCTTTTAATAATTATATATATATAATTATATATATATATATATATATATATATATAAATTCCCGAAACAGTTTTTCATGGTAAACAACTGATGATCCCTTAAAATAGTGTTAGAAATAAACTAATATAATAACTGTATAAAATAAATTGACTTACATGAGTGATTTTCCACTGGAAGACTTGGGACTATAAGTTTTTTTTTGTTTTTGTTTTTTTTCAATATAGTTTTAATGGTTGAGAAACTTCCGAGACTATATATATATATGTATGTATATATATATATATATCTTTCTATATACATTTATATATATTTCTATGTATCTATATCTATATATCTATATATCAATATATATATATATATATATATATATATATATATCCATCTTTATATAAACATCTCTCTCTCTCTCTCTCTATATATATATATATATATATATATATATACCTATATCTATCGATCTATAATATATATATATATATATATATATATATATATATATATATATATATATATATATACTAGTTGTTCTTTCACGGCGTTGCTCGGCATGTAATGAATACATTTCATATTTTATTTGTTGACACATTCTTTTAATTATACAGAAAAAGAAAAGAATATCTATCAAATATAATACTCTTATTGTATTAATAGAATAAAAATATGAGTTTTCACACATATGATTATAATTATTCGTGTTTAGTTAAATATTTGAAAATGTTTCATATTATCGGTTGTCTGGGTCTTGCTAAGCAATGTTTTAAATAAACGTAAGCTAAGGACATTATCTTTTCAATAATATTGTATAACAATAACAAATGAAAACAGAAACAATGTTTGAGTTGTCAGTTTAAATGCTATTTTGGTCTGATTTTGAAATCCGGCACGAAAACGTTATTAATCATATATATATATATATATATATATATATATATATGAAATTAAAAATGGAAAAGCGGAAGACCTTTTCGCTCAACGTTTCGCCCAAATTTCACGTGGGCTTTGTCAAGAGCGGACGAAGAATACAAAAATGACGTCCGCTCTTGACAAAGCCCACGTGAAATTTGGGCGAAACGTTGAGCGAAAAGGTCTTCCGCTTTTCCATTTTTAATTTCATACCGTCGGATTATTTTTATCCTTTCATATACTCACATATATATATATATATATATATATATATATATATATATATATATATATATATATATATATATATATATATATATATGCCTATTTGGTACCAAATGAATCTTTTATTCCTATATAGTTTTATATGCTACCTACCAGAATGCTTCTTGGATGTAGTGTTTAAATATTATCGTTATTATTATTATTATTATTATTATTATTATTATTATTATTATTATTATTATTATTATTATTATTATTATTATTATTTACTCACTAGGAGTTATCACACTGGTCATCGTCAGTGGTCACCCACCGCCGACAACCTGTGGTATTCCCCGGAGTCTGAGTGATTATTATTATTATTATTATTATTATTAGTTATCATTATTATTATTATTTTTATTAATGTTATTATTAGTTATTATCATTATTATTATTATTATTATTATTATTATTATTATTATTATTATTATTATTATTATTATTATTTTTATTAATGTTATTATTAGTTATTATCATTATATTCAAATTACCATATCACACTCTAGTATTAAATGATAATGATTTATGATTATTAATGTTAGTATCATTTATTTATTTAATAGCTCATTAACCGTAACCTTTCAAGGTTTTTAACTTGAAGCCATTCACTGGTACATTTCTTCATGTATATATATATATATATATATATATATATATATATATATATATATATATATATATATATATGGACTTGAATGCCTACTGGGGAGGACATGAATGCCTACTGGACACTACCCTCGGGTGTCTTCGGTCTCTGTACAGGGGTTTGTCAGAAACTCTGACACAAGGATACTTTCTATTTGAAGTAAACCCTGATCAAATATTCAACAAATGGTGTGCTGTCTCCTCAATCCATCCCTAACCCCTTGATTAATAGAGAGTAGCTTGGAATAATGAATTAGAAGCCGTTGACAATGAGGAAATGAATGATAACAAATATGAATAATGTAGAAGAAATTGAAAACGTTGCGAGGGAACTTGAAGGCAGAATCGCAGCACTTGCTAAAAGAATTCAAGAAAAGGATAACAAGCACAGGGCGAAAGTTGAGAACAGACAGTTCTAAAAAGAATACAAGACTATTCTACCGAAATTGTGTGGGAGATAATAAGACGGTGGAAAAGCCACCGGAAGAGAAGGAGCTAGAAAACTACTGGGGGCCCATGTTTAAGATAGACTGACCATGCAACCAAGAGACCAAGTGTATCTTTGATATAGCTCGAAGTAATAAAAGCAAGCCAAAAATGCCAGAGCCAGCGATAACGTCTGGAATGATACAACGAAATCTAGATCGATTTCAGAATCACAAAAAGCTGGCATAGACAATAGACCCCATTTCTGGCTGAAGAAACTAACAGCACTTCATAGCCATTATAGTATCTGCTTCACCAGACTGTTGAAATGTGAGGAGGCCACACCAGCATGGCTAGTAAACGGTGATACGACTCTCATACCCAAAACGAGTGAGACGCAACCCCCTACAAAATACAGACCGATCTGTTGCCTCACAACAACCTACAAACTCTTCACTGGCCTGGTTGCAGACAGCATTTACGAACACTTCTCTTCTGGAGAATACTTAGAAAAAGAACAAGCAGGATGCAGGAGGAAGTGTTTAGGCACCAAGGACCAATTGTTCATCATTAAGACAATCCTTGAGAACTGCAGGAAGAGGCAGACAAATCTAAGCATGGTGTGGATCGATTACCAAAAGACATACGATAGTGTACCCCACACATGGCTCCTGCGCTGCTTTGATCTATATAATATCCATCCGGTCATAAAGAAAAGCATGGCAGTACAAATAAATATGTGGAAAACAACCATGGCATTAAGATACACTAATGTAACAATAGAAATCCCTGACGTCAAGATCCGAGGAGGAATCTTCCAAGATGATAGTTGATCTCCTCTACTCTGTTGCACAAAAGAAGGTGTTATTGTTTTGCTACTACTAGAATCTACCCTCCCCGAATATATATATATATATATATATATATATATATATATATATATATATATGATAGAGTAAAAATAAATTCTAAAGCTTTGAATTATAATTACAAATATTCAAATTTGCCACAAGATTTTGTGTAACACTTGTGAGAATCGATCTTTTTATTTGGAAAAAGATATATGAATGTTTTTCCATGATTTCTTGTATATTTCTTGTATATTTCTTGTATATTTATATTTCTTCTATGTCTTTTGTATATTTCTTGTATATTCATATACTTCGTATATTATCCAAGATCATAATTGATAATTTTTTAAATGCCGAACTTTACTGAAATGTAATTTTGCCAATACAAATAATTTACAGAAACGCGTCTAGATAAAATAGACGTTGCAGAATATTTTTGGAACTCGATTCAAATATTTGAAGATTAAAATTAATTACAATTCAACTCAGAACAGTGTAGAGCATATGCATTTTAACAGCGTCCTGGTCTCCTCGATCACGTGTCTATAAATGCAGATGAGGAAAACCGTCATAAAAACATTAACTATTAATAAAAGTTTACCATCCTAAAAATACAGACATATATTCATTTAGAGATGTATTATTATAGAGGAACTGTTTTGTCGAGTGTACTCCTGCGAATGCTGATATTAAATATTGATGTGATTAGGCGTGTTAGTAGATATGTTGACAAGTATATATCAAGCAATGATGGCAATGTGTTCCAAAAATAGTGATTTCTAGCAAAGAATATCTCTTCATTGAAATTCTGTTTGAGGTTAGACACACGAAGGAAGGGGAGTTGCAGTGTTCGTAATGGGACGATTTTTTTTACTTTAATATGTTACAACGAGCAACTAGAGACTGAAGCTCAGTCGAGCATTTTCCATAGAAATACCTATATAGTTGAGATGGACTAGAAAACTCTCTTCTTCTGTGTAAAAAGAGAACAAAAACGATCATCCCCACGGAATTAATATCAAAATCGTCTTTAGAGATATACTAATCAACACTAATAATACTAACTAATACTATCTAATACTATCTAATAATAATGATAATAATAATACTAATAATAATAATAATAATAATAACTAATATTATCTAATACTATCTAATAATAATAATAATAATAATAATAACTAATATTATCTAATACTAACTTCATTATCTCATCATATCAAAATCTTATTCGCGCCAAAGCATTAATATATATATATATATATATATATATATATATATATATATATATATATATATATATATATATATATATATATATATATATAAAGATCAATGAAGGAAGAGAGATAGAGATGTACGAATGACAAATCTATTTCATCTTCGTTTGTTCAATGCAAGGTGTACTCGCATGTTTATTTTTCTTTCCTTAAGCCAATACTTTTCAAAGATTAACATATTATCATCAGAGGAATTACATAGATGGATAAGTCGGCAGTGGAAAAGCCACAATTTAAAATTTGAAAAAGTCGAAGATGAAATAGATTTGTCATCTGTTCATCTTTCTCTTCCTACATTTATCTTTATAATTGCTCTATCTCGCATATTGAGCTTAAACTATTTCACTGTAGGTTATATCCTCTAAAAGTATACTTTTAGTTTCTATATTTTATTTTATTATATATATATATATATATTTATATATTTAGATAGGTATATATGTTATATATTTACCCTTAAACTAATTGACCGATCATTACGAATTTTAGAAACACGGCTGCTAGACGTAAATGGTCGTAACATGGACTATATTCAATTTAATTCAGTATTATACAACGGAAGTAGATAATGGATGAAAGTCCTTTTTGAAAAATCATATGCTTCCAGTTTTTGTAACAATAGGTCTTGGCCATCAATTAATAAATATCTCACAGATTTCAGTTTCGTTTGAGTATCGTAAAGGGTTTAGGGGATATCACATTGCCACAACAAGACATTTGATCATTCAAATTAATAAAATCTGCATTAAGTTAGATCCATAATCATTAGAACAGACTTAAGTAACATTCCTTGAATTTCAATTGATTCTTAAGACCCATTAAGCTTAAGCCTTAAATTTGTCACATTTCTAAGAGCATGATCATGTAATGGATTTACGATTTTAGACATGATTTTAATCTATTTAAGAGGACATAAAAGTGGTGCAAAACAGTTCAGTTCGAGGTATTAATCCAGCTAAATTATAATAAGGATATTCTCTACGGATGCAAAGAAAGCATTATTAAAAAAAGTAAAAATTACTCCTACCAAATGAATTTCTCATGAAATTATATGAAAAGACCGAGGAAGGAGAGCAGTAACATGATCCCCACTGGATGAGTGCGGAGAGGGACCCTGGGGAGGCTTATTGTAACTCAAATTCCAGTAAAGACTAATGGTCGTTACCAGTGAAAAATCAATGTTAAACAATTGTTGCAATAACGCAAAGTCATTTGCAAAGGTTATCGAAAGAAGTGGAAGGCACTGGAAATCTAAGGAGACTTGTTGTCACTCAGACTCCATGGAAAACCGCCAGTTATTACCAGTGAGTAATTTTTGATCATGTGAAAACTCATAGTTAGTAAAATAATAATAAGTATTATTATTATAATTATAATATATATTCCAATATATAATAAGTACCAATGTGTATTTATTTTTATATTTTATGTAGATAAATATAATATATCTGTCCCTGTCACACAAAAGTGAGCGAGTAAGGTTTGTTCCTTTTTCTAGCCTTCGATCGAAGCAATTTCAAGTGGTGAGGGTAAACGAAAAAGCAAATTGCAAGTCAGACATCACCCCCTGTTTGAAATGAATTCGAGGGAAATCCTCCACTTTAAATAAAATTCAACAATATGTCTGCTTTGTTAATAATTTATATATGACAAGTTTAATTACTGACGTAATCATATGAATACAAGCGAAGCCTATTTTGTTCATTCAATTTTGCAGGGAATAGGCAATAATAATAATAATAATAATAATAATAATAATAATAATAATAATAATAATAATAATAATAATAATAATAATAAAGAGTCTAGTAAAAGGGCAGTATCGCTAATAAGATACTCTGGACCATTCATAGGCTGGACAAAAAAAAGAAGTCAAGCACCTTGACCAGAGGACTAGAAAATTAATGACCATGCACAACGCACTACACCAAAAAGACGATACGGAAAGACGCTACATAAAAAAAGAAATGAAGGGGAGAGGACTGGTAAGTATAGAAGATTGTATGGAAGACTAAAAAGAATAGCTGGAGTAATACATAACTCAGAACACGGAAAGGCTGATCACCGCAGCAAGAGGGGCCTGTTCCAACGAGCAACTCGAAAAGCACTGAAACCAGAAACCAGAAACCAAAAGACAAGAAAAGAAAAGTGGAAAGAAAAACAACTACATGGACACTTCAGAAGACTGACAAAAAAGAAACCAACGAAAATAGCTGAACATGGCTAAGAAAAGGAAACTTGAACAGAGGAACGGAATCTTTACTGATGGCTGCACAAAACAATGCGTTTAGGACAAACTCAAAGCTAAAATAGATACAACCCAGTAAAACAGTAAATGCAGACAAAGAGACGAAATGTGGACAAAGAGACGAAACAGTAAATCATATAAGTGAATGTAGCAAACTCGCCCCATAATAATACCAGAACAGACATGACTGTGGGAAAAACAGTACACTAGGAACTGTGCAAACAATTGAATTTCGAATACGCAGACAAATGATACAAACATAAACCAGAAACAGTACTGGAAAACGAAAAACACAAAATTCTCTGGGACATAGATATACAAACAGATAAATTCATATAAGCAAGGAAAAATCTTGTAAAACCGTTGACTTTGTCGTTCCAGCAGATTACAAAGTGAAGATCAAAGAGACGGAAAATCGAAGTAAATAAACAGAACTAGCCAGAGAACTGAAACAATGTGAAGTATGAAGAAAGTTAGTATAATACCACTAATCGTTGAAGCACTAGGAACAATCCCAAAAATCCTGGAGAAAATACTTGGAGAAATTGGAATCAAAAGGACCATCGAAACCATACAAAGGACGGCAATGATCAAAACAGCTGCAATCTTAAGGAAAATCTTGAATGCAGAAACCAACCCGCATAAGCTACAAGGGGTAACCAGTCACACGGAATTTACAACAGGTAGAAAACAAAACCACACAAAGAACACCACATCACGAACCAAGGAACAGAAAATGCAAGAAACATCACTTCATAATCTCCCCCCTCTAATAAATTACACCGACCTCAGCTAACACCACACAAACATGACTAATGACCAAAAATGACAAGAAACACCATAAGCTCTCCCCCTTCCCCCCAAAATGGTGCCGGCCTTGACTGACACCAGACAAAATATTTGTAGAGGGTCGAGGAGGATGAGAAGACCGAGGAGGGACAGCAAAAACCAGGCCTCCACTGGAAGAGTATGGACAATGCTGGGACCTTGGGGAAGCTTATTGCCACCCAAATCCCAGAGAAGACCAATGGTCCTTATCAGAGAGAAATAAATGGTAAGAGGCTGTTGCGATACCGCAAGGTTATTTGCGGTGGCTATCGAAAAGAGGTGAAAGAATACTGGAAATCTGGGAAGGCTTGATGTCACTCTGACCCCAGGAAATACCACTGGTTGTTGTTGGTGAGCAGACGATGATCTGTGTGAGAACTCCTAATGAGTACACATAATTAAAATAATTATAAACCCCTGGGCAGTATCACTAATAAGATACTCTGGACTTTTCATAGGCTGGACTAAAGAAGAACTCTTTACCAGAGGACTAAAAAATTAATGATCATGCACAATGCATTACATCCAAAAGACGATACGGGAAAAGGAATGAAGGGGGAAGAGGACTGGCAAGTATAGAATACTGTGTGTAAAACACACAAAAAGCTGGAGAAATACATAATCCAGAACACAGAATGGATTATCACCGCAACCAGAGAAACCGTAGCAATCAACAAGCCAGGAAGCACCGAAACCAGGAACAAAAAGACAAGAAAAGAAAAATAGAAAGAAGAACGACTACATGAACGTTTCAAAAGACTGACAAGAAAACAGACCCACGAAAATATGTGGGCATGGCTAAGAAAAGGACACTAGAACAGGGAAACTAAATCATTATTGACGGCTGCACAGAAAAATGCAATTAGGACGAACTACATTAAAGCTAAAATAGATAACCCCCATGAAACAGTAAATGCAGACTATGTTCACAAAGAGACGAAACGCTTGATCACATAAGTGAATGTAGCAAACCCGAAAGAATACAAGAACGGAAATGACTGTGTGGGGAAAACAGTACACTGGGAACTATGCAAACGACTGCATTTCGAATACGTGGACAACTGGTACAAACATAACCCAGAGACAATGCCGAAAAACAAAAACACAAAATTCTTTGGGATATGGAGGTGCATACAGCAGATAAACTCATACAAGCATGAAGACCGGATGTTATAATAATCGACAAGAAGGAAAATCCTGCCAAATCATAGATTGTTCTGTACTACAGATAGTGTAAAGATCAAGGAGACATTAAAACGAAGCAAATACGCGACACTCGCCATAGAATTGAAGGGGGTATGGAGTATGAAATAAGTCAATATAATACCAATAATCGTAAGAGCACTAGGAACAGTCCTGAAAGACTGGGAAAATTGGAATTAAAAGAAGACTGAACCCATACAACAGACGGCAATGATCAAGACAGTTGAAATCTGAAGGAAACATCCTTGAATGTGGAAACCAACCAACATAAGATACGAATGCATATCACTTACATGGAAGTTGCAATAAAACACACACACACACACACGGAAAGAACACCGCCGCATGCAACCAAGGAACAGAAAATGCAATAAATTTCATAAACTACATCCCTCGAAAAAGTAAATGTTATAGAAACAGCCTCGACTGATACCACACACAATAGTCGTGAAGGGTCAAGGAGAATAGGAAGATCGAGGAGGGAGATCACTAATCAGACTTCCACTAGAAGAGTGTAGAGAGTACTGCGACCTTAAGGAGGCTTATTTCCATCTAAATCCCAGTGAAGACCAAAGGTCGTTGCCAGCGACTAATCGATGGCAAGCGTCTGTTATGATAACACAAAGTCATTTGCAATAGTTATCAAAACAGGTGGAGAGAACTGGAAATCTGAGGAGACTTGTTGTCACTCAGACTCCAATGAATACAACCGGTGAGCAGTCACTTATAATGACCTGTGTGAGAACCCCTTGTAAGTACAAATAATAATAATAATAATAATGATGATGATGATAATAATAATGATGGTGATGATGATGATGATGATAATAATAATAATGATAATGATGATGATGACGATAATAATGATGATAATGATGATGATGACGATAATAATGATGATGATTTATAATAATAATAATAATAATGATGATTATGATGATAATAATAATAATGATAATGATAATAATAATAAACATAATAATGATGATAATGATGATGTAAAGATTATAGTGGGTGCGGAATCAATTTAAAGTGCAACTCATGTAGTTTGTTTATCGTGGCAATCGACAGGGTGCATTGACCTGTTGAAAAAGGCACGTGTTTCTTCTTCATTTGTGATTGTTTCTGGTGATTTACTTCTTCAACCACACCAATAATTCTATATAATATTAGCTATTGATGGTTCTTCCTTATACAAACAAATCGATGAATAAAATACTTTGTGCATCCTAAAATACGGATGCAAAAACCTTGCTTGCTTATGTTTGCGTGTTTCGGACGGCTTTCATCTGCAACTGTCCACTCAGCTGGGGTCGGATTTGACCTCGAGGTTAAGTGGTGCATCACTGTTGAATACTGACGTAAAAATTCCTTTTTGTTGCGTTCAAATAGTTTCAAACAACGACGCTCTGAATCGTCGAATTGTTGTTTTTTGATCGACTCTGAAATAAAGCGATACCCATATTGAACGCAGTTTGACATTGACATTTTTTTAATACAAAATAGTGAATACAACTTTTCTGCTATTTTACGGCACTTCAATTTTCGATCGGCCAAAACGAGTTTGTAGACTTGTTGACGTTTTGCCATATAACTGTCGCATTTATGCAACCTGAGCATCATTTTTGTCTGTACGACCGCACTTAAAGTCAGCATACCACCGCATAACCGAATAACACTTATCAAACCATTGCTTTGTTTCAAAAGTATTTTTCTCATCAGAAAGGTATGTTTTATCAACGCATATCATTCAGATTTTCCAAATAATGGGAAATCTGAAATAGTAGCTTCACTTAAATAATTGTTAGCACTAAACTAAAGATTTGATTGGCCTCACATTTTGACACGTGTCATTCGAAGGTTAGTACTTTATGAAAGTTGTATGGATTTTGATTATTAATGAAGTCATCTATATTTCAGGATCGGGACTTATTTAGTGATGCGTTAGGTTCTAATATCTATTCACCTTCTCTTTCCCAGTTTTTATAATGTTCTGGTATAGTTATGTCGTTGTCAATCATTATTACTCACTTGAGTCCATCACGTCAGTCGTTGCCAATAATTTGTCACTGATACCAACCGGTGGCTTTACCTAGCCCATAGATTTTCTGTCATCTCTTTTAATTTCTATTTCCATTTAACTTTCTATATTCTTGCACCAGCTGCTACAAATCATTTACCGCTGATAATGGTCGGTGGTTCTCTCTGGAAGTTTAGGGGAATAAGATTACTCAATATTCTAATTGTTCCGTTCAAGTCTGGCTGGTTTCTTTCCTCCTCAGTTTTTTATCATGTTAGACCCTCCCGACCACTTTCCGTGGTTGCATTTACTGGCTTAGCATATTAGCAAGACGTGGGGCAAGGTAGGCCCCACTCTTATTAGGAAAAAAGTGGTTGCGAATTGACTTGTTGGAATTCTCCGGTACAAGCACTCCAATCAATCGACAATAGATGAACTCGTCCTCCCATAGAAGGAAATTATGCCTAGGAAGGTAAACCTTCTCGAATCGAACTATACCATACCTCATTATGATCAAAATTGTTTGAGTCATTGAATTTTGAAATATTTATTGCGGGGATCAAGTTATAGTAACTTTCAAACGTGACCCACTAGTCGTAATTTCCCTGGCCTCATCTTAATTAGTTTAATTCCTTCTTCGTGTCACGCGAGGCCTCAGTGGCAAGGTTACTTTATTTCAGCTAACCTGTAATTAATAGGTCATTAGTTTCTACACTCTAGAAACTTTTTAATGTTTCGGCCTTTTTCATTAGTACCGCTATCTGTATAGTGGTAATACTCTCTTAGTTTCCAATTTCTTCTAGTCATTCAAGGTCTTTAGTGACTTTTCACAGTGCCCCAATATTGATCGGTACTACTGTAGTTCTTATGTTACATAACTCTTTCTGCTCTTTGGAAAGTCCCACATAGTTAATTACTATTTCTATCTCTTTCCGCTTCACCCTGCGATTGTCTGACACTGGCCACGTCAACTAGTGTTTCCTTCTTGTTGGTTATTATCATCATGGTTGTATAGCATGGATTAATTTGTCTGCATTGCAAAGTCCAAGAAGATAATATGCATTTCATTTTCCAGTACTGCTTCCGGTCTGTATTGTTCCCATTCGTCAGTGTGCTCAAAGTGTAGTCGTTTGTGCAGCACTAAGTGGGCTACTTTCCAAATCAAGCCATGTCTATTTGATATTCATGTAAAGTCAGCTTGCTCAAAGTGTAGTCAAGCCATGTCTATTTGATATTCATGTAAGGTCAGCTTGCTCAAAGTGTAGTCAAGCCATGTCTATTTGATATTCATGTAATGTCAGCTTGCTCAAAGTGTAGTCAAGCCATGTCTATTTGATATTCATGTAAGGTCAGCTTGCTCAAAGTGTAGTCAAGCCATGTCTATTTGATATTCATGTAAGGTCAGCTTGTTGCATTCACTTATAATTTGGTGTTCAGTACTTGATCTCTTAATCCACAGATTACACTCGGTTTCACCTCGGCTTGCCGATCTCATAAACCTTAGCGACAACTATTAGACTATCTTCCGTATCTATTGTATACATAGAAAAATATGAATATGCATAGATAGATAGACACAGAGATAGCGATATAATAATATATATGTGAATGCATATGAATTTAACAAAAAAAAAAGGATTTAAAATCCGACAGTATTTTATTTAAAGAAAACGTTTCTACTTGAACGATTCACGCGTTTTGCGTAGACAACTTTTATAGATAGAAAGATCCATAGTACTTAAAATATAATGCTGATCGAATATATGTAGACCACAAGTCCCATCGCACTCCATCAATTATAAAATATATTCGGTTTTATTAAACGTATACTTACCAATAACTTTATAAAACAAAAAGGCATTTACGAACTTAAGTAACATCTATAATACAGCTCTGATAAGAGTGGGGATGCTTACATTGACATTAAGTATAATAAACAAGAAAACAAACAATAAGAAGAAGAATAGAAGAACGATTAATATCATTTGGTTCACCCCACCATATAACAAGATGCTGAAAACTGAACTATGTAACAAAGAAAACTGTAAATATTATCAATAAACAGTTACCCATAAGTAGTTCTTTACATAAAATATCCAATAATAATTACTTAAAACTGCCTGATATTAGTTGTAAGAATGTGGAAATAGTCGTCAAAGCTCATAACAATGAAATATTAAATGACAATAGTAAAGTTGAAAATAAAAATAAAATTCGAAGAAGTAATGATAAATAAACAATAATAATAATAAAACAACAACCACAAAATAATAATTATAATTATGATAAATATTATAATAACATCATAAGAAATAGTAATGGCTCTGATAGAAATTGTAATAACCCAACTAGTGATAAGAGAGGTAAAAATATGGAAAGAAAATGTTACGATTCGACATAGCCACAAATATAGAACAACGAATATAAAAAAATATTATATAGGTGAAACTGCTCTACACTTGACAAATAAAACAAATATTATAATAATAAAAGCATATTAAATAACCAAAATATACGGATCAAGTAAACTGTAATGGAACAATAATTGAGAACTCATAGTGAGCAGAAGTGCGCTTGTAATTGAATGGAACATATTTAGATGAACTATAGCATGAAGCTATTTAGATGATCACTGTAGCAGAGATGCTAGAAATGCTTAAGTTCAAAATTGTCAAAATTAGTTGATCGCAGTAGTTAAATAGTTACGAACTGTCGACACAGAAAAGAAACGTTACTTTACGTAACATACTTATATATAAAATGGAGGGCGGAGAAAACTAAAGCTAAAACTTATATAGAATTGCTAAACATATAGACGTAATACATTATTTCCTAACGTATATGTCTATATAAATAGTAATACACATGTATATATATATATATATATATATATATATATATATATATATATATATATATATATATATATATATATATATATATATATGGGAAATGAAAAAGGAAAAACCGAGAGATATTTTTTATATATTCATCAACGTTTCGTCTTTATTGTAAGACTTCCTCAGGATGGTAATTTAAAGAAAAATGTCATGCAAGTACATCGAAATATTGGGTTGCCATGATGGGCTGATGAAGAAATATAGAAGCCGTGGC
>OY744530.1:5894700-5964700 GCA_963556195.1 Sepiola atlantica
TATACCATTCAACATCTCAACGGCCGCTTTATCTTTCTCTCTTTTCTTTTTCTCTTCCTCTCCTCTCTCTCCAATCCCCCTTACTCTCCCTCTCTATATCTCCCTCCTCTCTCTCTATATATAATTATTTTATAAATAAATATCATTTTCAAAATAAACCCATATACACATGTGTTTAATGACACACCGACAATCGTCAGAATGAGAGTAAACACTATCTCTATTCACTATCTCTCTCTCTCTCTCTCTCTCTCTCTCTCTCTCTCTCTCTCTCTCAATATATATATATATATATATATATATATATATATATATATATATATATATATATATTAATTTTATACATATATAAAAGTAATCCATAGGCACGTTTTTTTGGCTCGCAACCGCTATCAGCATGGCTAACTTAGACAAGAATCTAACCTTCGGTATTGATGTCTATAGTCCAGCGTCTTTACCGCTGGGCCAAGACGCCCTGTCTAGAGAATATGTACGATTTTTATCACCTAAATATTTCATGTATTTTTATGTAATTATTTTTATGGGTGATTGCAGCGTTCGTTGCTTTTTTTGGCTTCCTATTATTACGATTGTCACACTTCCTAAGTGATTAAGATGTAGAAAATTGCATTATTAGTCGCCCTTAACTTTCTAGGACGTATTTTTCGTTAATATATATTTTTTATTTATTTTATACGTACACACACACACACACACACACATACACACATATATATATATATATATATATATATATATATATATATATATATATATATATATATATATATACGTGCGCACAAAAAAAACAGTATTTTTCAACTGGCCCGCTCCATCTGCTTTAAACCTAAGGTACAATGTTTATCTGAATATATATATATATATATATATATATATATATATATATATATATATATATATATATATATATATATTATATATATATGTCCAGGTAAAGTACGTATTCACAAGATAAAATCCAGATAATTTCAATGATCAATGACCTTTCAGTTTTAAATCCAAGTTTTCTTTTGAACGTTTTTTCTTTTTCAATATAAACAATTAAGTGAGAAGACACACTTTTCACCTGAGGAGATCCTGGTTTTAGAAACCAAAATCGAAACCTCGTCATGCCAGTATCGCATATGTACATGTCAGTATAAATAAAAGATATATATATATATATATATATATATATATATATATATATATATATATATATCTTTCTCTCTCTCTCTCTCTCTATCTCTCTCTCTATATATATATATATGAGGAAGAATAGAAACGATGTTTTAGACAAAATGCAACATAAAAATGGCATTGAGGATAAGCGAATAAACAAACTAACAAAATATAAACTCAAACATATATAAAAGCTCTACCCAGATATTTCAGTTGCTAGAAAACAACCATCCTCGGTTGGAAGTAAGAACTGAATTATCTTGGTAGAGCTTTTATATGTGTGTTTGTTAGTTTGTTGATCGCTTATCCTCAATTCCATTTTCATATAGTGATTGTATTGCTGATTTTTCCTAGATGTTAATCCAATGAAACTCCCGTTCTTAATATATATATATATATATATATATATATATATATATATATATATATATATATATATATATATATATATAAATAAATGTTTTGAGGTACAAAATTTATATATAACTTTAAAAAGAATACGCGGAAATCTCTCTAAGGCCCTTTCGACTATCATCTCATCAGGAGAAAATCGATAGTTTTAATTAATAATAACTTCGAAGTTATTATTAATTAAAACTATCGATTTTCTCCTGATGAGATGATAGTCGAAAGGGCCTTAGAGAGATTTCCGCGTATTCTTTTTAAAGTTATATATATATATATATATATATATATATCCGCCACTTCATAAAAAATTTAGTCATGAAAAACAGTCGAACGGAACCAAGAAAGCACAACAGTTGCCGTCTAAAATGAATTCGAATGATATTCTTTTTTTTCCCCAGACATTTTCTTTATTTTTTTCATTTGATCTTTTTATATTAATTGATCTTTAAATTTAAGCTTACCCTAAGACGACTGAAAACCACCCCCGGACATAGGGCTACTGGGTCCGTAAACGTCATTTTAACAATCTTTTAACCCTGAAATTAGAGACCGCCTAAAATAAAGCGACTGTCATTTTTAAGTGAAAGAAACAAATTTGGAAATAACAACTTACAAACAGTTTCTTCAGTTACAAATTATGCAGTTCGATAGAGAGTTAATTTTCAAAAAGTTTTCTATAAATTATTCGTGATATATTTTGCGTATCTTCGATATTTCGGCTGTTAACTATACTACGCCTTTTCCCAAAACAACATCAAACAAAGGCAATATTCTTCATCTATGTATCTTCTGATAAATGTCTTCATTGACTCAAACCGAAGAAGAAAACTTCCCATATCTTAAAGTATCCTATATCTCTACAAAGCTACCATCCTCCCATGCATGTAGTACTGTTATCACATCTGAGCTGGTGCACCATCCATTAAAAAAAGAATCAGTGATCTAATAGGTCCCTCACTATCCACCAAGCTCCATCTCCTCTCCCATTGCCGCAATGTTGCATCCTTGTGTTTGTTTTACAAGTACTTCAATTGAATGTGCCCCGATGAACTTGCTGATCTGGTGCCCTCTCGACGTAAATACACTCGACTAACCCGACTATCAGCCAAATCCCATCCATTCACTGTGCAAGTCCCCAGATGCCGGAGAGCCTTCTACTCAGATAGCTTGTTTTAATTCTAGCTGTCGGCCTTTGGAACTCCCTGCCTCTTCCCTGTTTTCCCGACTCTACCGACATGTAAAAATTGAAAACTAATGTGAACAAGCATCTGGCTGCACAGCTCCCAACTTAGAATGACCCTCAAAACTTTCACCCTTATACTCACTTTTAAAACAGAGGCTCTGGAATGAATGAACTTACATATATCTCGTTTAACGAGCCAGTTGCGTTTGGTTATATATTTAACTCATAATTATCATTGGAGAATGCCTCCATCTTGTTTTTCATCTTATCTCATTTTTTGTCTTTGGCCCCATTTAATCATTTTTTTGCGCACCACGCATCGGCTCGTTTTTTGGCCTTCGACGTAAATAGTCGCCAACTAACCTCTGTAGATGAAGGTATTCATCTTCGCGAATATTCTCTTCTGATCATCTCTTTGATTTTTGTTCATTTGATGGTGTCCGCTTCCAGAATTGCCACATACAGAGTGTTCGGAATAAATCAGATATTTTTTAATTATTTTATTTCAGAACCATTAGATGTACTTGATAGCTGTAAATGGCAATGGATAGCTGTATATGTTTTATCTTGCTAGACTTGAGAGCTGAATACCATAGACAATTGAATAGCACTGGAATATTGGGATATAGTAACCTGCATCATGATAATTCGCGCCGAAGTTAACATTGCAAATCTATTTATAGATATCATGCTCTATTGTCTCTTGCTTGAGCAATTCTATGTTTCTGCTGTTTGAAGTTTTCCCATCTTCATATCCAGTAGTGCACACTGTTCAATTCCAGATTTCATTTGAATATTCTGGTTGTATTTATTAGATTTTCTTTTTATCTTTTGTGTCTGTGAATTTGCATCCGGCATTATATCTCGTTGGTATCTTGTTGAGTTGCATCATGGTTATAATAAACGTAGGGTCATATTGGAAAATGCCCCTGGCAGGAGTTGTCCTCAAGCTGTCAGTTCTAGTATCCAGATTATCAGTGTGTTTTTTTCACAAAGTTGATTTAATTTTGTCATATAGTTTGTACATCATTAAGCATTCAAGTATCCATTCCTGGAGAAAAGTATCTGGAAAGTATTCCCGGAAAACCAAGTGAAAAGAAATCCAAATAATTGCACTTAAGGGAACGGCCAAAATCCTAAAAAGAGCACTTGGTTGGAGCCTCTAAATAGCATGTAATAGTCTGGCATTTGGAAGAATGCCTCGTCCCTATTCTAACGAACACAGAAATAAGAAAATTTAAAAAAAAGAGAATGGTGTCGTAGACTTTCTTGTAGTTGATCTATGCAAAGGCTATGTTATTTTATTTTGTTGTTTGCCTCCTACAGGAGCTTTTTGTCGTCGTATAGCAAGTCATCGATTCCTTAGAAAGTAGTCCACGGTTAAAAAAGAGAGTGGTAGAACTGTTCACGTATGAATCGCCGTTCCAATTTGTCACATGGTTAGTCATTATCATTATTATTTATTAACTACAAGTATTCATGCAAGTTATAATCAGTGATTGCTCACTTGTAATAACAAGTGGTCATCCCCGGAGTTTAAGTGCTACCAAATCTCTCCAAGTTTCAAAATTCTCCGCCTCTTTCAATACCGTTAGGAAATCATTTTGTGTTAGCCACAGCCGTTCACCATTGATTTCTCGCTGATAACTATCATTGGTTTGCTCTGCAATTTGAGTGGCAATAAACCCCCATAAAAGTCTAGTAATCTCGGCACCTTCCTAGAAAAAGTCTTTAGACTTTTCATCCATATTGAGCCTTCTCGACCATTTTGCGCGATACCAGCTAAGACTGGTGCCAATTTATATTTAGCGGATGGGGGTGGTGGTGAAATATCAGATTATGGAATTTCTCGTAGTATTGATTTCCTTAGCTTCGTGCACTTTCGATATTTTAGTGTTTATTATATTTGAATTTACTTGTAATGGAAGTTGGTTTCCGCACTCGAGAATTTTCCTTTATATTCCAGTTGCTTTCATCAATGCAATGTGTTATCCAACCGTTGATTCCAATTTCTCCTTTTTTCCAGGATTTTTTTTAGTGCTCCAAAAATAATTCGTATTACAGTAACTTTCTTCATGTTTCATTCATCTCTTTTAGATGTTCCGTGTATTTGTTTACCTTCTCTGGCTCCTTGATCTTTACTCTGTGAGATGCTGGGAAGGCGTAATTTTCTTTCTTGATAATTATTATCACACCTGGTCTTATTGCTTGGATGTGCTTGTATTTCCATGTCTCAGAGGATTGTGCTTACTTTTCCAATACTATTTATAGTTTATTATTATTATTATTATTATTATTATTATTATTATTATTATTATTATTATTATTATTATTATTATTATAATTATTATTATTATTATTATTATTATTATTATTATTATTCACTAAGAATTATCATACGAGTCATTATCAATGATTGCTCAGATAGTATTCCGTGACGTATGAGTGACAGAAAGTCTTCCCAGATTTCTAGTACTCTCCGCTGCTTGATTAAACTGTTGGAAATTACTTTACATTCTCACAACAGCTGTTTATCATTGATATTTTTACTGATAACGGCCGTTGGCTTTTTTTAAAGTAAAGTGATAATAATTCTTGTTAGGTTTCCAGTGCTGCCTATGTCCTTCCAGTAGAGGCTCGGGTAGTGCTATCCGTCTACGATCTTTCTAGTCTCTTGGAACCTTCATGATCATTTTGTGTGTTTCCACCCGATGTTGGTGACACAATTTTTGGGGCAGGGGGGGGGTAAATATGATTATTGTTATTATGTTTATTGCGCCACATTTGACAAACGTTCTTAGTGTTTATCTATCTCCCACAGCGGTAAGATGTGACACAAGGTCGAGAAAGTGGGATTTGAAAAGCCAGCACATTAGAGGAAGAAGAGCGCTCTGGCCGCCAAAAAAGGCCTGAGTCGCCCCGTCGTCATTCCCCGGTAGAGGCGCCTCAGGCAATTAGCAATAAATTAACCCCTTCTCAAAGCGTGAGAAGGTAAAACTTGGGAGGATTGACCCCCTAGAACTGCACAGGGCAATACCTCAGACCGGCAAAATTGAAGACCTGAATGGCAAGACGGTACTGGTCTACAGATTGAGCATCCGTCGGAACAGATACTACACTTTGATGTCAACCAAAAGGCCGTTTTTGACACACGTTCTTATTTACAGGGAATGATATTTGAAAGTCTCGCCTATTGGAGTCGTACACTCACTCTGCATAGCGTAAGGAGATAAAACATATAGGTAGAAAGAAAGAGAGGGAGAGAGATAGAGATAGAGAGAGATATAGAGAGTAGGGTTAGGGTTAGGGTAGATAGAGAGAGAGGGGGTCATTTGAGAATGCGGTTGATGCGGTGAGAATTTCTGCTGAACGATATATATCCAGTTGGGTTACCAAGCATGCAACTATAACAAGCATGACGTGTTGCTTACACGGCGTCTAAGAAGGAAGTCTAGGCAACGGGACTTGTAATCATTCGGTGTTACCAAAGACTGGGGCTGTGTGTGAGGGTTGTCATTTAGACTAGTGGGGGAACGGATGGGGAAAAGAGCAACAAAGAGCATTGGGGGTATATCCATTCCCCGTGTTTTTATAGGCATAGTTATCATTGACAGATAGATAGGTAAATATGCAAGAAAGAAAGAGTGAATTGAATAGATCGATAGGTAGGTGGATACATACATACATACATACATACATACATACATACATACATACATGCATGCATACATACATGCATACATGCATACATGCATACATACATACATACGCAAGAAACCGTCTTCGGGAGGTTGAAGGTTCAACTAAAAACATAACCTCATGGAAAACATAAAAGCATGTACATATAGGTGACAGTGTTTTTGTTGCAGCCGAAATGGGGACCACCTACAGTGAGTGTCGTCTTTAACCGCTCGACTAAGAAACCGCACGGTTAGACAACACATGGAGGATGTGTTATTTGTATACATTTAAATTTCTATGACCAGATGACTCATTAGGCGAGCCGTCAAAGATGACAACTGCGTCAGGTTGTCTTTCTTTCGAATGCACAGGTCCGAATCCTGTAAAATTCTCATTTTCCACTTTGTGTTTTCCTTTGTTTATTCCTAGGCCCGTGGACTTAATTAACCGTTTATTTAATAGTATTACAAGTGTGTTAAAGAAAGTAGAGTAATACATAATATATACTGTCGGAAATTCCAATGATAACTGTATATAATTTTTTTATGGAAGTCACTCCAGACAAGGCACGAAGCCATTTTATGTGAGGAGCAAACCATAATAAAAAAGAGGGAGAGGAAGATAGAAGCACACCAAGACAAAAAAAGTCTGAAAGTCATACCACCACCAGCGTCAATCATCTGGACTCAAAATAGACTAGCTAAAAGTAAGCCCTTACTATATTTTTTCATGGAATTTGATTGACTGAGCTTCAATCTCTGGTGATTCTATTAAGACATTCACAGCAAGAAATCGTTTTCTACAACAACAGAACAAACCCTTTCCTTTTTATTAACACCAGACGCAATTTCCATGAATTGCTTTCTGTATGTAGGACACAATACCACATGACTGTTTCGGTGCAGTTTACAAAATAGTTGTCTTCAAATCCAATATCAGCAAATATATATATATATATATATATATATATATATATATATATATATATATATATGTATATTGTGTGAGTATTTAGGCAGCATATTTTAATTTAGGCAAACATTATTTAATAACACGGAGTGTTTTTGTTGATGAGACTTTTATTAATTTTTTCAATTTTCCGAATTGTCCATTTAGTGTTTCGGTCAAATTGCTGTATGTAAGTAATCACGCTCTCATGTAACATTTCAATATTATAGACGCTCCTTTTAAGTTGTAACTTTCTGGTCGTTATAATAAAGGAAAACTCAACAGTAAAGACATATTTTTTAAGAAACCAAGACTAACACTGCCTGAAGTTGATTTGACCAATCAGCGAAAAAGGAAAGAAAATGGAACAAGAAACCCACGGTCCTTACATACTGCAATTTGACCGAAACACTAAATGGACGATTCGAAAAATTGAAAAAGTTTTTAAAAAGTCTTATCAAGCAAAATAAGAACTTGAATGCCTACTAGACACTTTCCACAGGTGTATTCGGTCTCCGTACAGGGGTTTGTCAGAGACTCTGACATGAGGATACTTTCTATTTGAAGTAAACCCTGATCAAATATTCAACAAATGGTGTGCTGTCTCCCCAATCCATCCATCGAATGGCGGACGGGGGAAACCCTCTCTATTAATAGAGAGTAGCTTGGAATAATGAATTAGAAGCCGTTGACAATGAGGAAATGAATGATAACAAATATGAATAATGTAGAAGAAATTGAAAACGTTGTGAGGGAACTTGAAGGAAGAATCGCAGCACTTGCTAAAAGAATTCAAGAAAAGGATAACAAGCACAGGGCGAAAGTTGAGAACAGGCAGTTCAAAAAGAATACAAGACTATTCTACCGAAATTTGGTGGGAGATAATAAGACGGTGGAAAAGCCACCGGAAGAGAAGGAGCTAGAAAACTACTGGAGGCCCATGTTTAAGATAGACTGACCATGCAACCAAGAGACCAAGTGTATCTTTGATATAGCTCGAAGTAATAAAAGCAAGCCAAAAATGCCAGAGCCAGCGATAACGTCTGGAATGATAAAACGAAATCTAGATCAATTTCAGAATCACAAAAAGCTGGCATAGACAATATACCCCATTTCCGGCTGAAGAAACTAACAGCACTTCATAGCCATTATAGTATCTGCTTCACCAAACTGTTGAAATGTGAGGAGGCCACACCAGCATGGCTAGTAAAAGGTGATACGACTCTCATACCCAAAACGAGTGAGACACAAATCCCTTCAAAATACAGACCGATCTGTTGCCTCACTACAACCTACAAACTCTTCACTGGCCTGGTTGCAGACAGCATCTACGAACACCTCTCTTCTGGAGAATACTTGGAAAAAGAACAGGAAGGATGCAGGAGGAAGTGTTTAGGCACCAAGGACCAATTGTTCATTATTAAGACAATCCTTGAGAACTGCAGGAAGAGGAAGATAAATATAAGCATGGTGTGGATCGCTTACCAAAAGACATACGATAGTGTACCCCACACATGGCTCCTGTGCTGCTTTGATCTATATAATATCCATCCGGTCATCAAGAAAACCATGGTAGTACAAATAAATATGTGGAAAACAACCATGGCATTAAGACACACTAATGAAACAATTAAAATCCTTGACGTCAAGATCCGAAGAGGAATCTTCCAAGGAGATAGCTTATCTCCTCTACTCTTTTGCCTGGCAATTGATCCACTAAACAAATTACTAAACAAAAGCCAGAGTACATATAATCTGGGCCAGGGCCTTAAACAAGGTCTAAACAAAAGAGTAAACCACCTGCTCTTCAGTGATGACCTCAAGCTGTATGCTAGTTCAGATGCTGACTTAAGCCGACTCTTACAGGTTGTACATAGCTTTTCCAAAGATACTGGAATAAAGTTCGGCTTGGACAAATGTGCCAAGTGCTCCCTCAGAGCTGGGGAAAAGATCCAAACGAAAAACATACAGCTTGATGAAGATACTGACATCAAAGACCTTTAAGAACAGGAACAATACAAATACCTAGGCATAGAAGAAACGATTCAATTCAACATGCAAAGATAAGAGAAAAATTGGCAGAGATTATGTACGCCGTGTTAGAAAAATTTGCAAAACACAGCTAACAAACAAAAACAAAGTAACTGCCATTAACAACGTAGCTATGTCAGTGATAACATACAGCTTAGGAATTATTAATTGGCTACAGAAGGACATTAATAGATTAGCGAGAAAAATGTTGACAATGTACAGAGTAGTGTACAGGAACCAGTGTCTACCAAGGATGTGTCTGCCAAGAGGAGCAGGGGGAATGGGTCTCTCAGAAATTGACCATCAACATCGAACCACTATTGTGATCACCGGCCAATATCTGATGAGCTCCTAGAACCCAAACCTTATGATGATATGCGAACATCAAGAAACGAGAGAAATGAGAACAACCTCTACCACAAAACTGGCTGAACTTTTTTTACAGGACTGTCTTACAAATGAGGCAGAAACAGACAACAATCCCGCCACGGAAATAGCCCGGCAGAGCCGCCAGAAACACACCAAGACCTTCCATTCTAGAAAACTGGAAGTATTTCCTAGGTGAATAATCCCAAGAATATATAGATAAGGAAGGCTATGTAGACTGGCTGAAAAGAGGATATCTCAACTATGACAAGGAGAGAATGATAATGGCTACTCAAGATCAAGGCTTGATGACTAATGCCTTTAAAAAGATAAATGGTTTCAGCAACAATAACAAGTGCAGGTTCTGCCACACAGAAGTGGAGAGTGTGAGCCACCTGACATCCAGTTGTAAGGTTCTCCTGAAGGATGGCTATTATACAATGCGACACAATGGAGTGTGGAAATATCTTCACTGGACTATATGTAAACAGTTGAATATCCAGTGTAGCAGCAAGTCCTGGGAGCATATACCAGAAAGAACAGTTGAAAATAATTTATACACCATCCACTATGACTATGCAATCCCTATAGCTACATATCTAGAAATCGAAGCTGTTAAACCTGATATTGTGATATAGGACAAAAGGAAAAAGTAGCAACACTAGTTGAAGTCACTGTCCCTATTGATGCAGGATTAAACAGAGATGAAATGGAAAAGATTACGAAATACCAAGGTCTTATGAATGACATGAAAAATAACTAAAAGCTAAGGAAAATCTCTATCATCCCAGTAATTATAAGAGCAACAGGACTAATGAAAAATAATTTCAAAAGCTATCTGGCGAGTATACCCGGTGAACCGGGTGCAAGAGAAATACAAACAATTGCACTTAAAGGGACGGTTAGAATCTTCAAAAGATCTTAAGGCTGGAGTGTCTGAAATAGCCGGTGAATGTCTGGGATCCGGTAGGATGTCCCATCTCCAACAAAAAAAGAAAGATAAGAAAATTAATATTAATATATATATATATATATATATATATATATATATATATATATATACTTACAGAAACGAAAAGCATGCCAGTGTCTCTATTTACAGATGTAGCTCATTAACCGTAACCTTTCAAGGTCTGTAACTTGAAGCCATTCACCGGTACATTTCTCCATATATATATATATATATATATATATGCTCGTGTGTATCGTCTGCTCGTGAGAGAGGGGTTGGTTTATTGAGAAGCTGGGTACCGATTGTCCTTTTTACGTTGTTATTATTATTAGATCTCCATCCAAGCTGATCGTCTCCACCTACTACTGAGTGTTACTCCGTCAGACAACTTGGTGGGATGCGCACCATCGCATCCTACGAAAATAGAATGGGACAGCCCAACCCATCTCATCAAACGAGATCCTCAATTCCCAAAGCTTATAAATGCCGACCCCCTGGAGTCAATTAGGGTGAAGGGGTCCATTGTGCATCGATTGCAAATTGTTGGTACGTAAACATATGAGCATTTCATCACTTCACGCTTTATTAAAACTGGTCATGTTGCCCGGGAGCAGAACTGAAGATTTAAAATGTTTAGTTATTGTTATCGGATTTAATTCGTGTTTTTTTTTTACTCATATAAAAGGTTCCTTGGTATATTAGGGTCAATTACGTTTGAGACACGTGTCTTTTGAATCCCATTTTTGCTGTATAATACTTACAGAAAACGCAGCCCCACGCTATTATCACATAATTTGATTCTCCCATCCTACTCTCACCGTTTAAAGATTGCACCACGTTTTTTATTTTATTTTATTTTCTTTTATGAAAGTATTTGATTTTAGGTCATTTTTCATGAGAAATGGCTTCTTAATTAACTCCCTTTCTGAGCTTAATAACCTCGTAATTTTCGCTTCCCCGCATTTTGCATGAGCGATGTTTCTGACGAAAGTTGGAAAACTTGCGTTTTTCTGGTTCGGCTTTGATCGGATAGTATGTGGCGATTTTAAATCCTCTCATTTCATTCATCATAATTCAACTGTCAATCTATTCATCTCATTACCACTTGTCCTCGAGTAGTTTAGACTTGATAATTTGGCACTCATTATAAATGGAAAGAGAAGTTTCTTGTGAAATAAGTTAATACAGATATCAGGCGGTATAGAAGCTGGTTTCGAATGCTGGCGCCTATATTTGATTATAAATAAAACAACACTTTTTTATCATTTCCATTCCTTGTCAAAATTGTATATAAGTAATTAATTACAAGCACTTGTCTATAAAGTAATCTGATAACATTTTTGAATATAGACCCAAATAGCATTGCATCTGACAGATTGATATTGTATTCTGCCTGACTATTTTCTATGTATTTTCTTTGCAGTATTTTGTTTTCCAAGACCAAAATGTATTTCTTGTGAAAAATGATTCCGGTTTAGAAAATAGTTACGATGATGAAAATTCTAAACAATGAATCAAATATTCGAAGGAAGAGAAATCATTACCGCTTAAATAATGATTTATCTTCCTGACATTATTCGAGTTATTAACTGAAATTTTTCCATCTCTTATTCTCTTCTCTATAATTAAACAAAAATGTAATCAATGATTCCCGGGTAACGCCAGGTAAAGAAAGATGGTTAAATATATATTAGGTACATGGCTTAGATTAAAGTTAAGTTTAAGGGATATTCAACTAATACGAGTTTTCTCAAAGGCAAAATAGTTGAAACGAAGATGTCCAGCGAAATATTCGTAAAAAAACAATTTGTGTTCAGTCAATCGTATACAATAATTTGGCGTTTTATTTTCCCATCAAATAACATTAAAAGGCTTGATATGTCGTAAAGAACTAACTAAGGAAACTAAAGCCATGGAAAGCAGATAATAACAGTCTTAAAATGAGGAAAGAATAAAGTGCTGTTTAACTACAATATTTACGTGATAATCTTTTAGAAAGTTAAGGTTCAATACTTACTACAAGTTGTAATAACATCATAATTAATTAAGATTTCTACCCATCATGACTGACTGAACGAGTATAATTTATCCACGTAAAGGTTTAGTCGAAATTCCGAAGTAGGAATTCCCATGTCATTATGATGGGGGTCATGTCTAGCTGTCTGGTCTACAGCTGTATCCTGGTCTCTTCCCGAGATGTTGTTAATGGTTCGACATGGCTGAGGAAGCTTCTCGTTCAGTATTTATTAAATCTATTTTTTAAACTCATCATGCAAATTAGACTCCTGTTTACTCTAGTAAGAGCAATTTCGTTTGTATCTGTACTAATATTGATAGGGTGTGTCTTTCTACGTAGACTAACAACTTTTAGTCTATTAATCCTATGAAATTGAAGTAGTTAGCATTAGATCACAAGCAAAGAAACATCTGACAATTGACGATTAGGTTGAATGGCAGCATATGTTGGATTAATTGTCATTTTAAGAATTGTCTTTGCTCTATCATAAATTATTTTACTTTATAAAATTGATCGCCTTAAAAAAACACAATTTTATTGTCTATTAAAATATAATGTTTACTATAGCGTAAGTTAATACAAAGAAAGGAACAAGTTTGAATATCTACCGGCTAGCTCCGAATGC
This sequence comes from Sepiola atlantica, assembly GCA_963556195.1. Taxonomy (NCBI): domain Eukaryota; kingdom Metazoa; phylum Mollusca; class Cephalopoda; order Sepiida; family Sepiolidae; genus Sepiola; species Sepiola atlantica. Next base: position 5,908,094 of record OY744530.1, read on the forward strand.
GTGACGTGAGCCAGGTTATTTATTTTTATTCACCTTTCATACAAAAACTCGAAGTGAACAGACGTGTCTCCTACATCGTCGTAATCACCGGATTCTTTTCGAGCTGACACTATATGAGATTCAAAAGATCCTGGACAGCTGGCTATTTTACCCGTTCTATCGACGCTCCCTACGTATCCATTCTTTATACATATATGCACGAAATCTCTAACACTTAATAGCAATCAGCTTAAACCAAAATATATGTTTCAGCACTTTATACATATGTGCACAACATCTTCGCGTCTCGCGTCTCATGTTTTTTTGTTTCAACATTTCGTCCTTTGCGCGATTTCCTTTACAGATTGACACAATCAACTACCTCTACTGTATCATTGACATTTACTCACATAGAAATAAATGTCTGTTTCTCTTCGGATCCCAGGAGATAGGCGAGAATCATGCTTCAAAAGAATCATTTAATATATATATATATATATATATATATATATTTATGAATGATTATATGTTTAAGTTGCTAACAGTATTCATCTGTTAAAGAAGGCACATAATATAAAGCTTCAGTAGCACTCCCTTAAAGTCTAAATCTTCCTCACCGTGATAGGGGCTCTGCCAGTGTGGTAGTAGATAGTGGCCTAACTATGGCGGACAGGTCTAGCACCAAGCTATATTACGGCCAAAAACCGGCTAGCAGTGCTCTTGAGTAGATACAGAATGATTCGTCATCAGGATCCGGCGTCATCTGGCCGTCTATGCTACTGCAAAATACATATCAGACCCGGAACTGAAAATCAATAGAGTGAGAGTGACAATGTTTCTTCTGTGCCATTTCGTTCTGTGTTCTAGGTCAAACCTTCCCCGACTTCGCATGCAACCACTGAGCTTGTTGCTCGCGGTGTTGGGGGTAAAACCCTGCAATATCACAAGTTAACAAACGAAGAAGATGCAGATCAGACTACCTTAAGAAATTAAACTCGCTTAACAACAAAAACAACAGCACTAGCAGCAGATACCTTGAAGTATTCGTGTAATTTGCATACAATACATATTCATTTCAAGTGGCTTTAATTATAAAAGTTGTAGGTGAATTAAAAAGCTATCATGGCACAAACACGCTACTAATAAAATAATTTTAAATATTTCAGATTTTAAAAAAATTAAGACTATGACGTAATATTTAAAAAAAAACCGACGTAGATTCAGTTACAGACGAGACATTGGAAAAAACATGAACTACATGTCGACTTTAGATCTTTATTACCCCACCACCCTAAATAAGGCAGTTCATAGATCAATTACATCTCTTTTTTGTCCTTTTTTCGAACGACCCCAGCCAGCCAATCCCAGCCATCACAAGTTCTAACCACCCCTTCCCTAAGATATCAAATGAACACGACTAAAAAGAAGAAGAAAAAAAGATGTCATTCATTGTGTTCAAATCGAGCAAATTATTCGTGGAATGCGAGCCTTGTGTCACAGTGTACCATCAATAGCAACATCCGGTCTATTATTGTATTGAACATGGCCTCCTGACCCAGGGATCGCAAACACACAGCCCGCGTGTTATATACTGTCTACAGCCATTTTAATTCAAGCACGCGGGCCTAGTTTTATGTAAAACACTTAAAATCCGGCTCTTCAAAAATCGATCTATACAATTAAGAATTTATAAAATTTAAAATATTTTTGTAAAGGATTTTTGTTTACTCACATTCACCCCAAACAACGCACATTGATACGTAAGAGGATGTTGAGAATTAGGATCCAGTGCCATTCTAAATTGGGAGTGTAACAGTCAGATGTTTGTTCATATTACATTTAAATTTCTGCATATTAGTACAGTCGGGGGAGCATAAAACAGGGAGGGAATTCCCAAGTTTAGCAGTTCGAGAGAAAAAAACTATCAGAGTAGAATGGTTTTCTGTATCTGGGAACCTCTACAGTGGATGTGCGGGTGTTTACTGCTTGTCGGGTTAGTAGAGAGTATTTACGACAAGGATGCCCCAGTGCTGCGCGTTTGTCGGAGCACATTTCATTAAAGTACTTTGAAAACAAGCACAAAGCATGCAGCATTACAACGATGACACAATGGTTGAAACTTGGTTGACGCTGCGGGGACTATTAGATCGGATACTTTTTTTACCCTGTCCAATAGATAGAAACTATTGGTTGGTGCACGGGCCCATATATGGCAACAATGTTCCATGCACGGGCGAATGGTGGCTTTGTAGAGATATAGGATACTATCAGGTGTGAGTATTTTTCTAGCACGGTAAATTTATTAGAGTAAAGAATGAAAGTTATATAATATAACCAAAACATGTTTTTTGATTTTTAAGTCAAATCAACATTTGTTTTGTTACTTAATACGGAAAAGAAATGGAAATTCTTTTCTTGTTTCAGTTTACGCAATTCTGCTGAGAATCTTTAAGAACTTAATTAAAGAATCTTTAAGAACTTAATTAAATACGGACCGTTTCAGTTCGTATCTTTAGAGTTAGAATCGGATCTTAACCTCAGATCATATTTGGAGAGAATATGATCTGAGGTTAAGATCGGATTCTAACTCTGCCTGATGAGATCTCAGTTTATAGTAACTGGTGATCGATAACATCGACATGCCAGTGTCGCAGATTTTGTACATGTCTGTGTAAATCAAATTATCATATATAAAGCTCTATTTTGATATTGAGCACTTTTTATAAACCCGGTTAAAATTCTCTGGATTACCACCCTGTGGATATTTTTTACCTGGATTATTACCGTTATTATATATATATATATATATATATATATATATATATATATATATATATATATATATATATATATATAGTCTTCTAAAGACAGATATTTCGCCGTTTTCCGAACTATTAGTGTGACGAGATGTAGCACGTTCATCAACTTTGAGATTAGAAACTCGAATGTCAGTCTGTATCAGCTCAGACCTTTGCTGTCTAATCATCTACCATGTGAGCTAACGAACCCGCTACTGAGAATGGAATTCATTACTTTGTTTTGATATGAATTTGTTTATTTGTTTATATTTTACGATACTGATAACTGAGCAAACTCAATACATTTTAAGAAGGAATGCTGTCTTATGATAAGTGGAAACCATAATTTCCTTCACGAGAGTATTCAACCGTAGGGAAGCGTATATATATATATATATATATATATATATATAATCAACAAACTAATTGATTTCTGTATCACAGCTCATCTGTCTGGCTAGATGATCAAGCATATATATTTTCCTAGAATCGAATATTAAATTATTTTAGTCGGAGTATTGAATGGAGTTGTGTTGGGCGGGGGTTGACTAGTATTCCTTTCAGGAATGTTACACACCTAGTAGTTCAAGGGATGTATATCTGATTAGAATAGAGGGCAGTTGTTTGCAATCTAAAACGGATTGTCATCTAGTCTTTTACTTTTCGCGATCTAAAGGATAACTAATAGAAGATCGTGCGTTTTGTCACAGGATTTATCACTTTTTCACCAATATTATAACATATCAGAATACATGAAGCACAATATTCACAATGGTCTGGCGTACAGCCAAACTTATCAGATGCATATCCCTTGAACTACTATGTGTGTAACATTCATGAAAAGACCACTTATAGAAATAATCACAATGCCAACAAACCTCAGAAAATCTTCAAGATGATCTCCGATATGAATAATGACAATTTGATCATTGATTTCTGATTACATCACATCGAATGCATGTGCACCTGTAAGTAAGTTTGTCGCAGCTTTTCTATGCATTATATCTCACTTATAACCAGTGAAAAGTCATAAATCTGACCCTTACATCTAAGGCTACTAAATAATTAAGACGTAATTTTAAGTATAGTCACTGACGAAGAAAGAATATCTTTTTTTTCTGAACCACACAAAGAAAGTTTGTGATCCTTTTCTGGCAGCCGTAATAAGACACAAACGCATTCAAAATTTGAATTTCTGTCGTGTTTTATCATTTTCACTATTTATTTTAAATACATTATTTTCTTCGTTCATTTCTCTACATTTCATCGAGTTAACCTCGATTATACATATGTTTTTTCTTCTACTCCTTTGAATACATCCGCTTAACACTACAGAATATTTCCTTTCCAGTTTTCTTTTTGATTTTTTACTGATATCTATGATATATACATATATATATATATATATATATATTCAGTGTGATTTTTTTGATGTAATAGTTTAGATATCTCTGTATGTATTTTATATATGTATTATATATAATATTCAAAGCTCTCGCGAAATTGAGCACTGTAAGTAAGTTAACAAGCCGTTATTCATAGCGTAATGCAATATTCTAGACCCCGCCTATTGAGTTCTCTTGACGGATTGCTGATATGGCCGCTGAGTTTACCATTTAGACGTTAATTTACTCTCCAATTTATGCGGTAAGCGCTTCGACTACTTAGTCAAGTATTGGGGTTCGAACCGTGTTGTCGGCAGAGATTGTCTCCTGCCACACTGATGATTGCAGGTTTGGCATGAAACACATGTGTATATGGGTTAATTTGAAAATATTATTATAAATACTTATATATATATATATATATATATATATATATATATATATATATATATAAGTGTTAATTCATTTAATCTCGAAACACTAAATATATCGAATATATTTGTCCTTCGTTGATCACACTTAAATGTGGATTTTTTCGTTCCAATTCGGCATTTGTAATTCTCAGAATACATATTACTAAAATCAAAAGTAAATTCGTAATATCAAAATATAGTAGGACTTTTTTGACCAGCTTGATTCTTGTGAGAATTGGTTTCTCCGATTTATTCAGTATGGATCACATAAAGGTTGGCAACATCTAGAAGTCAAAGTGGTGCTATTGAACTGATTGGATTCGAACTCGAAACACCCAAGTCGTTAGTTCTCATCATTATCAACTTCATAAAAAAAACTTCTTACATTTTACTAATCTATTTCTTGGTTTTGTCGCTGGTGTGTTTGTTTTTTTACCATAAGGCCATCATCCTAGACATCAGCTCCTCATTCCAGAAAGAAGATGAGTTTATTGCCTTTCGTCTGAGACGCCTTATTTCGTGAAAGAGTGTCAACGTGACTATACAGGGTAGTTTTGTTCTCAATGAATAGTTGCTCTTTTGGAGGAGCTAGATCCCCCTATATTAAAAACCGATCCTATTTCTAAATATACCCTCGCGTGGAGTTGAGTAAGTGAATTATTATATTGCCGTACGCAGCGTCATTTATTTTTGACACCCACTGATTATTTGACGCTGCTTAACGATTACACATGAAATGAAACGACCAACGAAGTCATGTGACAGACAAACTAACCTCGTACGCCAACTCGTGCATAGAACTGTCTTCATTTTCAATTTTTTACGAAAGATCTGATTCCCTCTTTTATAAACACTTAAAACAAAACTAAACACCAACTTAATCGTATACCACGCAAATTAAGCCCACACACTGTATAGTGAACTGACCGGACCTAATCGTAAATTCTTCCATACTAAGTAAAGCGTTGTAAGTGGCGGGAAAATGTAGTAATCTGTATTTGTATACAGTTAGGTATTTCTATATGCTTATATATTTGTATGTACATGATTCACTCCTAGACTATTCGACACATCATTATAAACTTGGGAATACCACTGCTAAGCGTAAGGGGTGGTAATGTGGGTTATATTGTGTTTAATTTACTTTCATCTGAGGGTGGTAAAATAGGGATGAAAACCTTTCGTGAAAATTCGGATATCTCTGATTTTTTATTAAATGTTAACACTAGATATTAGACATCAATTAATAAATCGTCGCCAAAGTAACGCTTCTCTTCTTTATATTTTTATAGGCATGATAAGGTGCACACTTTTCGATTTGAAGACTCAAATATTTCAGATTTGCATTAAATTTGATCCATAGTCATTAGACAGTAATTAAGCAAGATTCCCTCAACATCAAGACCCCTTAAAATTTAGACGGGTTATAGAATCAAAATCAAATAATTCATTTTGTTCAAATTCTGAATGAGGATCCTGTCGTGTGATATCCTGTCGTGTGATATCCTGTCGTGTGATATCCTGTCGTGTGATATCATGTCGTGTGATATCATTATATCTTGCTTTGAACCGTGAAAAGTAATACAAAAAACTGTTCTGTTCCAGGAATTAATTTCACCCGTCCCGGGTATTTTTATCGTATATTATATAGGTAATCATTGTCGGGATATTGCTATATACCGCATGTATGGATATGAATGAGAACGATTTTAAACACTTCAATAATAAAAGTTGAATAATTAGTAAAAAAAAATGTATTGATTAAATAGCAAAATGTGATGAATGAGATTAAGTTTCAAACTTTTGAGATCTTTATTCATAAATTAAAGTTGTAAACAAACTACAAAGTATTTACGGGATTTAAATTTCAACAATTCGTAAGATATCTGATAATTACATATAAAATCTTTTTTTTTTTCAAACAAAATATCTTCCTCCATTGATATATCTTTCTAAAAAAAATGTTGACATTTTTATAAAAAGAATTAATTACGGGAAAATACAAAATGGGAGGGGAGAGTGTAAGTGATATAAAAATAGAAGCGAAAAGATTTCCGGCAACCCAACTAGTACTGGTTAAAGTGGTGTACTAAAAGCGAACTTTTAGGAAAGGTAAAACCTATTGTGAAAAGTATACAGCTCAATATCACGGATAGAGCAGGTAGATATGAAGAAGAATGGAGAGGAATTAGAGAAGCAAAAGCCAAATCAAATTTTAATTCAATTGCTCAGAGCAAGGTATATTCCGCAAAAAGGCAATTTATTCAAGTTAAATTTTCCTTAAGCCAGGCTTTTCAAAGATCAAAATCTTATCATCACAAATTTTGGAATTTAAATCTGAATCCTCTCTCACTACCTCTCATGCCTTTTAACGACCTACCTATCTACATTTCATTTTCTCCGCTGGACTTTTCGACACCGGACTTTTTAGCAATCGGACATTTGCTTGCATTCGGGCAGAGTTTTGCCCTGTGTTTCTTTCCCTACAACTTTTATTTTACTTTTTCAAATTTTAAATCTTGGCCTTTGCCAACTTATCTATCCCAGCGACTTCCTCTGATGATAAGATTTTGATATTTGAAAAGCCTGGCTTAAGGAAAATTTAACTTGAATAAATTGCCTTTTTGCGGAATATACCTTGCTCTAAGCAATTGAATTGAAATTTGATTTGGCTTTTGCTTCTCTAATTCCTTTCCATTCTTCTTCATATATATATATATATATATATATATATATATATATATATATATATATATATATATATATATATATAATTAGTCATCTACAGACAGACTGTTTCGCTGTATCATAGCTCTTCTGCGGCTAGGTCAGCCCCTCTCTTGCACCTCAAATCGGACCTTCAACCATGTAGTTGACACTCGGCAGTTCTATCCATTAGGCCACGGGAGAAGCGTTCGTAAATGATATCTACAATGTTTATTTATGTAGACACCGACCGCCGTTTCCACCGTGCCAAATTTGTTTATTTACAAAGAGATGGGTACATGACTTATAAATGTAAGTAAACAACTAAATTTAACATTGAATATGAAGAATTTTCCTATGCGAATTACTCCGAACCTGCAAATAAAAGTAAGCTCAATAACTTATCACGTCAATAAAGTAGAGCAACCTAATACCATTTAAATCGGTATCATATATATACCAGCATCCGCTTATGCATGGATTATTGTTGTCACGTCTGGACTGGTGCACCATCCACCAGTCCCTCCCTCCCTCTTAAGCCCCTCACTATTGACCAAGCTCCAGCCCCTGTCCCATCGCTGTAATGTTACATCCTTGTTCTTGTTTTAAAAGTACTTCAATGGAATTTGCTCCGATGAACTTGCTGCTCTGGCGCCCCCTCGATCGACCAACCCGACAATCAGCTAAATCTCATCCGTTCATTGTGGAGGTCCGCAGATGCCGGAGAGTCTCTAGTAGATTTTTCTATAGCTGCCAGCTTTTTGAACTCCCTCCCTGCTCCCTGTTTCCCCGACTGTACCGACATGCAGAAATTTAAAAACTAATGTGAACATACATCTCGCTGCACAGTTCTCAATTTAGGATAAACCCCTAAACTTTTACCCTAATTCTCAGTACCTCCTTACGTCTACAGTGGTAACCTGCTTGTTCTGGGTGAACTAAGTTTATATATATATATATATATATATATATATATATCGAGAGAGAGAGAGAGAGAGAGAATACATGTGTTTGTGTGTATGTTCGCGCGCGTGTATGTGTGTAAGGCCTATAGAATTGTAGGACTTGCGTTAACTAGAATTTAAACAAAAAGCTACAAGTCATTGTTGCTGTTCAAAGGCCCGATAATCATGAGAGGGGGGGGCGCATCAAGAGTTTGTAATAGTGACGACTGCTATTGTATAGCGACTGCTACCGTCCGTCTGCAGACGCCCACTATGTCTTCCCTGTGGTCAGACGACGACGAAGCTATGGACAAAAGACTAAAATGGCGGCGAAGGAGAAATGATCGTCACTCAACCCGCGAAACGCTTGACTGGTTCAACAAGTAGACACGCAATTTTCAACGGGCCATCTTTAACCCAAATAAAACTTACTTCACAAGTTTATTCGAAAATGTACGAATGAAAAACGAGTCTTCTCCCTTGATCCAGAAATTGGACGTTTCTCAGTAGTGTATATTTATATATATATATATATATATATATATATATATATATATATATATATATATATATGTTCGTGAAACATGTGAAACATATAAAACATTTATTGATTGTTCTGATTTTAATACAAAAAAGACCAGCAGAAAAATTGAAAAAATTAAAAAGGTATAATTAAACAGACAGAATTCTGTTATTTTTAACAATGTTTGCATATATATATATATATATATATATATATATATATATATATATATATATATATATATATATGTTCGTGAAACATGTGAAACATATAAAACATTTAATTGTTCTGATTTTAATACAAAAAAGACCACCAGAAAAATTGTAAAAAATAAAAAAGGTATAATTAAACAGGCGAATTCTGTTATTTTTAATAATGTTTGCATATATATATATATATATATATATATATATATATATTAATGTTAAATTAAACATACAATATTACAAGGTGATATAATATATTCATTTTCAGATTTAATTCAATAGTGCTTAATACGTGAGTATAGCTCAATAGTACTATGTGAAAAATGTATAGCAAGTAAGCTACACATAGGCGCCCATGTTTTGTTACTGTAGGATATTATCAAGATAAATGATATATATATATATATATATATATATATATATATATATATATATATATATATATATATATATATCATTTATCTTGATTACTATTTCATGTATCAAATAAAATTTTATAAGGAGATATAATTTTTCATGTATCAATTTTTAGTATTTACTTCAACAGTGCTCGATATGTAAGTAGAGCTAGGTAGTAAGCCATGAAAATATATGGCAATTAAGCTAAACAGAGGCACCCGCATTTCATTTAAGCCTGAAGATTCCCCCGAGGATTAAACGCGGGAGCTATTGTGTAGCTTAATGGCCATATATTTTCATAGCTTACTATATATATATATATATATATATATATATATATATATATATATATATATATACAATAATATTTTAATAAATAAATATTACAAAACAGCTACTTGCTATTTATACATAAAACCCAATATGTGTATTGAATATTAATAATGTAAGCCAAAGAAAAAAAACAATTTATATAGGCCATCTACAAGTAACGCTCTCAACAGAAACAACCTCCACTGCTGACAATAAAAAAAGCATTCCCCTTTTCCGTATTCCTAGTGACACCCGTACTATCCTAACCCTAACCCGACGGCCTCAACTACTTGGGATACTAACTAAATACTATATAATAAAAACTTATACTTACGATACTTAAGCTACATAGAAACGTTTGGGTTGCATTCTCGATTAGCCCGATCATCTCCTTCGAGAATGAACCAGAAGGTGTTTTGTATAGCTCATTTGCTATCAGTATATTTTCATATTATTTACCTCTATCAAAATATTCAGCACTCTTAAAATAAATAATCATTGAAAAATACATACGTAATATATTATTTCAGTTCATGGACATTTCAGGAGATGGTAAAACCATTGCGCTTGACATTTCGAAGGCGTTTGACAGAGTGTGGCATTCTGGTCTCCTACACAAACTTCAAGGTTATGTTATTGATGGTAAGGTTTTTGACATCATTAGGTATTCTCTTTATGATCGAAGCTTGCGAGTAACTTTGGACGGTGTCTCTTCTTTCTCCTTTCCTATCAATGCTGGTGTTCATCGGGGTTCTATTCTAGGCCCAACACTGTTTCTTCTCTATATAGATGATCTTCCAGATAATATTGTTCAGAAAATTAACATTTATGCTGATGATACCACTCTCTATTCTGGTGTTCCTGATCTAGAAGTTGATCTGGGTGCAGTTGTTGATTGGGGTACGAAATGGCTTGTTTTATTTAATTCAGTTAAGACTCAACTCGTGCCTTTCAATCATCGGTGTGTCCCCTTTCCTTCTGAGATTCTCATGGATGGCTCTGCTCTTGAGGAGAAATCGACTCTGAAACTTCCCGGTCTTTCTCTCTCATCAAATATTACATTAGATTGATTGCTCTTTCTGTTTCAGGTAAAGTCGGTTCTCTCTATCGCTCCAAACACTTTCTTACGCCTGAAGCAATTCTCTACCGCTACAAATCCACAATCAGACCATGTATAGAGTACTGTTGTCATATTTGGGCTGGTGAATCTCCGTCCGATTTTAGGGTTCTTGATAAGGTGTAGAAACGTATCTGTAATTTGATTGACCTGACCCTTTCTTCTTCTCTACACCCTCTCTCACAGACGTGATGTTGCTAGTCTCAGTATTTTCTATAAATACTGTTATAGCATGTGTTCTTCAGAATTGTGAGATCTATTCCCTGCTTCTTTTGTTTCAGTTCGTTTGACCTCTTGGTCTAGTGGCCCCCATCAATTCGCTGTTTTGATACCTCATTGTAATACAGCTTCCTATTCTAGTAGCTTCTTTCCAAGAACTGCAGGCTTGTGAAACTCTCTTCCTGCTGACTTTTTTCTTCCTACCTCTAATCTTGGTATGTTCAAGACTAAGGTCAATAGACATGCCCTGTCTTTGCAATAATCATATTTGTTCTTGTTAGCTCATTACATCAAGTGGCTTCATGCCTTGTCTGGAACGATTTCCATAAAAATATATATGTGTATATACAGGAAATAGTAATATATATATATATATATATATATATATATATATACATATATATATATATAAATGCAAAATTGAGCGCCGTATGCTCGACATCAGTTTACATGATAGAAATAGAAACACCTGGATCAGACAGTAAACTGGAGTAAATGACATCATCACAACTATACGAATGGCAAAACATAGATGGGCAGGTCACCTTTTGAAATGTACAGACAACAGGTGGACATATAGAATAAACTCGAAGGCAATGGAACAGACCTAGCGAAAGGCCAAAAACTCGGTGGAAGGACGACCTCGATAATCAACTAGGACCTGCTTGGCCACGCTTAGCCAGGGATAAAACAAGGTGGACATCAACCAGGGAGGGGTTCGTCCACCAAGAGTGAAATAAAAAAGACCATGATTATATATATATATATATATATATATATATATATATATATATATATATATATATATATATATATATATATTAAATAGGATGTGACTTTTAATATACTTTGAATTATTTTTCTCTAAACTCTACACGTGTGCAACGCCGGATATCTAGTATTGTGTATTTCAACATGTGCTTTAGTCCGCATTATGTACAATGCACATGCGAAATCAACCGTACAATCCATCGCAGCGTTGGTTTTGCTTCAGCTTTTGGTTTCAAGAGATAACCATGATACAGATATGGATAAAGATGGTAAGCACATAGACGACCAATAGTTATCAAATATGTTCCCCTGCTGGTATCATTGGGTAATCCCCGAGTGTATGACTTGTTTGGCTGATCACGCAACACACATTCCGGCAACAGTTTATTTATGAAAATCAGACTTTTATTGTTACGGATGGCCGAAATGAACCAGAATATTGTACGTTTCGCGGTTTCCTCTGATTTAAACTTGCATAATCGCCAATGATTAAATGCATTCTTTTTCACTCTTTTATTTTCAAAATGTTTCTACTATTCCTATCTTTCTACTGCTGGAATCTTATATTTCTACTAATGAATAACCAATTATCAAGGCCAAAAGCCATCCGAAGATAAGAGTTAATGAGATTGATGAATTGTCAGTTGAATGATGAAGAATATTATGAGTAGACCGAAAACAATTCCTAGGAGGAGTGGAAACCAATTACAGACTGTTTTGGTTATCTGTAAATACTAACATCTGCTTTTAATAAGTTAATGCTTGTAGGATCTAATAATAATTAGATTGAGAAAGTATTCAGGAGAGATGGAGAATTATTATTTTTTATTTATTTATTATTGTATTGCAGGGATACCACGGGATATTCGCACGACAAGCATAATTGACCTGGTGTTGTCATATAAAAGTGAGGGAGGGGGAAGAGCCAGTGCTAAAGCGAGAGCAAAAGATAAAGAGAGAAAGTTAAATAGAGACAGACAGAGAGCAACAATATAAATTATGCCCCCTCTTTTTCCCCTCTCTCTCTCTCTCTCTCTCGCGCTCTCTCTCTCTCGCTCGCTCTGTCTTTTCATGTTTCCCTTTCTTCTCTCACTTCGAGTCAGTTTACGCTAGGTCTCAGCGTATTTGTGTATCTCGCATCACAATGGACTCAGGTGTCTCTTACAAAAGTGATCGGGTAATGAAAATAGTTGTAGGGGGCGCTGGTGTCTCTTACAAAAGAGATCGGCCAATGAAAATAGTTGTAGAGGGCGCTGTTGTCCTACTGCAAACAATCTACGTGGACACTATCTATTGGGGTGAATTGGGGTAAGCGTTAAAATAACAAACGTGCGACTTGTGAACTCACACAATTGTACGTTGTCAATAAGAAAGAGCGAAGTGCGAACAGTTAGATGAATTGCATTTATTCAAACTTACCTTTCCTTTTGAAAACTGATATAACGACTTTAATATAAGGTTCTCTTCTCAAAACTGGATACTTTAATAACTTACGATTTCGCGTACCTTATTTCTATAGCCATAGATAAATACATATATATATATATATATATATATATATATATATATATATATATATATATATATATATATATATATATTATACCAAATGTGAGTAAATAGATGTTTGTTTCCCTAAAGCTTTTTCTCCTCTATATTTTAATAGCGCAAAATAAACGATAAATATACATTAGCTCTGCAACTTAGTGATGTACACAAAGATTATGATTCAATTGTGCTAATTAGGCAAACTTTATAAATAACTGAACACATTGTCCATTTTTTTCTAAGATATTTAGTAGTTTATATAATTATGTGTCTTCATAACCGTTTCTAAGTTTTCACTACAACTTTTTCTGAGGTATACTCTTTTGATTCTGCTCGTTTCCCATTTTGTAAAGTTGTATTCATGTTATGTAATGTGTATAATTAAGCCGGTCGGATTTTCCAAGTTAATCTTAAATAGCAATACATCTCACAAATCAATCTTTTACTTGTCTTAGCCAATTTGTATTTATACTTGTTGTGCTATGTTTTTTACAAAAAAATGTAGTTCACTTTAGTTTCTTTTCAGTAGTAAACTCATCACACCTTCTTTGTGCTTGTTGTACAAGTACTTCAATGGATTGTGCTCTGATAAGCTTGCTGTTCTGGTACCCCCACGACGTAAATTTACTAGACTAACCCGACAATCTGCGAAATTTCACCCATTCACTGTGGAGGTCCCCAGATGCCGAATAGCTTTCTACTCTAAAAGCTTATTTCCTCTGGAACTCCCTCCCTGCTCCCTCTTTTCCTGAAGGTGCTGACATGCAGAAATTTAAAACTAATGTAAACAGACATCTCGCTGCACAGCTCCCAATTTATGGTGACCCTCCCCCCCAAAGAAAAAAGAAAAACTCTCACCTTTTTTCTCAGTAGCCCCTTACGTCTACAGTGACGGCCTATCTTGTTTGGGGTGAACTATGTTAAAAAAAAATAGGGATATTTTTAGTTCGAAGACATATTTGTTGTCTGCAACAAGTCTTAGTTGTAATGAACGCCATATTTGTAATCAGCAGCAAATGAAGCTGTCAATGGTAAATAATAATAATACGCTCTTCCCTTTATGATTAATATATGTATTCTCATGGAATAAGCTTTGAGAAAAGTTAGGAAATCTCTTGATTTTTTTTTTAAATAAGGCTGTCGTCTCGCGTGCCGTCACATTTCCTTCGCAACCGATGCGTGATAAAATTTATCTATTCATTCCATATTTCAAAATATTTCGACTTTTCAATAAAGGCCGTCTGTACATACGTATAAGCAATACTTTTTTTTTTAACTCGAGACATGTTTTATTAAAAACGAATTACAATTTTTCCCAACACTGTCCATGGAAAAGTACATATTATATGTTTTTATGCGCATCACACGACAACAGCCTGTAAGTAACTGGTCCATTTTTGACAAAACTCCTGAAATTAGCTTATACATGAGTTTTAATATTTTTCTAAAATGTTATATCAACTAAACAACAACAACAACAACAAAAAACCAACAGCAACAACAGCAACAACAGCAACAACAACAACAGCAACAACAGCAACAACAACAAAAACAACAAAAACAACAACAGCAACAACAGCAACAACAACAACTGATTATTTTGATTATTTTTTTATAACTTAAAAATAGTTGATGTTTTTTTTATTACTTTTAGTCACTCCGAACAAAAAGAGTCACCCCAAACAAGGTACGTTGTTAGTGAGGTGTAATGAGGCTACGGCGAAAATAGGGGATAGATTAATAGGGGCACTCTAAGAGCAGCGAGATGTTTGTTCACATTACATTTAAATTTCTGATATTTGTACACTCGGGTAAACATGGATAATGGAGGGATTTCCAAAAGGCAAGAAAGCTTTCCGGCATCTTCGGACTTCAGGGATTTTATTGGGTTGTTCGGGGATATTTAAATGGGGGGGAGGGGGTTGCACAAGTGCAAAAAGTTCGTCGGAGCACATTTCGTTGAAGGGGGAAGCAACAATGCAGCAACGGGACAAGGGCTGGGCGTGGTAAACACTATTGGACCTATATAATTTTTTTTTAGTGAAATAATTGTTAATATTTATTATACTAATCAATATCATTTTGTTAGTCTATGAATCAGATAATCAAACTCATGAAAATAATTAAACTTGATTAGGGACAGGGTTAGGGTTAGAATATCGCAATATTAAACATATTTGTCAGTTTAATTACGAAATATAAGACATTATGACCCCATGCGGAGCCTGTAATCTTGCGAATTGCACACGTATGTGTAAGGGAGTTGAAAACATGAAATAAAATTCAAGACAAGATAAAATGCTTATCATATGGAATAGTTGATAAGCATGAAACAAAGTAACAGAAATAATAACATCGACACATCTCTAAAGTTAACCGATATTTCGGTCGTGTCACCGACCTTAATCTATCTTTCATACCGTAGATTAAGCTTGGTGACACGACCGAAATATTGGTTAGCAGATGCTATATATATATATATATATATATATATATATATATATATATATATATATATATATATATATAATCTATTTTTTAAAGATATTTCACCGCAAACAAGGCAGGCCGCCACTGTAGACGTAAAGGGTTACTGAGAATTTGGATGTGGGTTTTGGGTGTCACTCCAAGTTGGGAGCAGTGTAGCGAGATGTCTGTTTACATTAGTTTTAAACCTCTGCATGTCGGTACTGTCGGGGATACAGGGAGCAGGGAGGGAGTTCCAGTGGCCAGCAGTACGAGGAAAAAGGCTAATGGAGTAGAAGGCTCTCCGGCATAAATGTATATACATAATATATATATATATATATGTGTGTGTGTGTGTGTGTGTGTGTGTGTGTGTATGTGCGTGTGAGTTTACTATGTGTAATAGTCGATAAGCATGTGAACAGATAAACTTAAATAATAACACAGATACACCTCTAAATATGTATATGTGTGTGTTGCAAATTCGTTCGAAATCACGATTTTGTACGGCGAAACAACCCACCTAAAAAGAGTGGATGATTGACAATAATTTTTAAGCAGATATTTATGAGGAAAATGCGCGAAAATGTGTACAAGCTTCGATGAGTTGTGTAAAAGAAATGTTCAGTTAAGTCAAACGATGACAAAACTCTTTTGATAAACCGGTACATATTTCGGAAGGTTTTGTCACCTTTAAGGTATGTCAGTTTCAGCATTTTTCTTCTCCTCCATCGGAGTGTAGGGTGGGATGAGTGGTACGTTTAGCGCCCGTCAAATACAATTATCGATCTCTACTCGCTACGTCTACAAAGTGCGCATCACTCTAAAAGAAAGAAAGCTAAAAAAGAAAAATATCCAATCATTAACGACGTAATTTAATATACCGACTGGAATTTGGTAGTGTCATACCTGATCTTTTGCACTGATCTCATGAAATTATTAATCGCACCCAATCATATCTTTTCGTTAATAATTGTCGATTATTTTTGTCATCGTCATTCTTATCCGTCTACTTGTCTCTTTCTTTCTGCTGTATCTTTCACTCCCCTCCTTTCTCTCTCTTTCTGTCTCTTTCTTTCTCTCTCTCTCTATATATATATATAGAGAGAGAGAGAGAAAGAGATAGATAGATAGATAGATAGATAGATAGATAGATAGATAGATATTGAAATTTAAAAAAACATATTATTTATGTCTTCATCAACGTTTCGTCTTAATTATAAGAATACCTCAGAATGATTTTTCTAAAGAAAAAATGACACAAGTACAAAATGTTTTGGTAGCCGGCTCAGAACCTGCGGCCGTTTTGAAAAAAAAAATCAAAATATGAGATACAAATAGATTGTAGCAGTGGTAAGTAGCGGTAGGAGTATAAAATTAAGTGGTAGGGTTGTTACAATAAATGCGGAAGAGGTGGGAGACGAACGTCATCGCGGTTAGAATTAATTTGAAATATGAAGGAAGCGGAGATGCGTGACATGCTTGGTGAATTTTTTTGAAGAGACAGACGTATGTACCTCATATTTTGATTTTTTTTTTGTTGCTATAAACGGATGCAGGTTCTGAGCCGGCTGCCAAAACATTTGCTAATTGGGTGATGTTTTCTTCAGAAACACATCCTAAGGAAGTCTTATAATAAAGACGAAACGTTGATGAATACATAAATAATATTTTTCGGTTTTCCTTTTTTGCAATTCCGATTACGTCGGAACACTTTCTTTATTTCTTTATCATATATATATAAATATTATATATATATATATATATATATGTATATATATATATATATATATATATATATATGTGTGTGTGTGTGTGTGTGTGTGTGTGTGTGGAGAGAGAGAGAATGAAAATAAAAATAAATGCATGGTACGTAAGATACACAGAAACGTTTGTGTTTTCTTTCCGAACGAAATTAGGCCAAATACAAGGATTTACATTCTAGTGTTTTTATAGTTAAGCAGTTTCACTCTAACTTCTAACAAATAAGTCTCATTTTATTTCATAAACCCTCACTACTTATGCTATTTAAGAATTCAATTATCAGCAGTAGAAAAGGTTTTAGTTATTTCTTTATTTTTTTCCGCTCTACATTTAAAAAAAAAAATATTCAAATGATCGATTCTCTTCGTTCTTGTGAGTGGGTTAACGTTTTGATTATTTATTCTCAAAGCAATGTTTATTCTATGACTACAGTTTAATCTATCTAAAAGCAAGCTTCTCTCCTTTCACCACCAACACTCGGATCCAATTGAACTAAATGGATCTCCTCTTGAGGGAGCCCACTTCTAAACTGCTAGGATTGACATTCAGCCCAGACCTGAAATGAAACACAGACATCAAATCTGTTGCTAAGTTTTCTGGAAAAATGATTGGATGATTCTACCGCTCCAGAAAGAACTTAACTCCTGACACAATTCCCTACCTGCATAATAGTCAACTATTATAGATGTAGTACCCATTTTTGACTTGACAGAGTAGAAAACTGACTTTTAAATCTAGTGGGGGGGGGTGCCCTCTATTCTTCCCTACAGCTTCTTTCTCACACAACAGAGGGTGCTAGTCTTTCTCTACTCTATCGTTATTTTCATGGTAGGTGCTCGACTGAGCTTCGATTAATGAGTCCCCAGTAAAGGGTTTACAACAAAACTCGTCTAGCTACAACCACTGTAATTAATCTTCTTTTAATTCCTCTGTTTACCTAAAACTTCTCCGGTCAAAGTTTCTTTATAAGAACTACCCGTTTGTGGAACACAATATCGCGGTGCTGCTTCCCAGCTGACTACAACATTGTTGTTTTCAAGTCCAATGTTACCAAATTCTTGTTTAGACGTCCTCTTAAATAATGAAGATCTTCCCAGTTTCAACCATCGTTACCGATCCTCAAGGTGTTGTCTCACCATCGACCTGACAAACTCATTACCACTAATCCTCGAGTCGCCTTTGGGTCTTGATAAGCGGTGTCGTTACTATCAACAGGTTTTTCTATGTCGACAGTTTGTGGCTGTTTATTTCCATGGACGGTGCTCGACTGAGCTCAAATATATGGTTTCTCCCTGAAATACATTCAAAGCAAGAACTCTTTTTCTACCACGACGAATAAAAAAAACTTCCTTTTCCTCCTCGGTAATTCTAGCGTCTAGCGAAATGTCCACTAACAGATCTTCTCTGGAAAGGCTTACCTATGTGCAACACATTACCGCCGGAATGCTTTTCCGCATATTGCAATTTGGCCATCTTCAAAGCTAACGTCAACATATTCCTATGTAAGCCCCCTCTCACAAGTAGTCGAACTAGGTCCTTACAATGATTCTAATTCATTAATTCTTATCCTCAAGTGGCATCTGGCCTTCATAAATGGTCACTATTTTGTCAAAAACATTTTTTTAAAAATCTTTGAACTTGAAGATTTCTTGTTTCTCGCTGAAACGTTAATCAAGTTTCTATGATTTTTGTTGTTCTTCATCATGCAATTTTGATCAGTAGTTCATACGTAGTATTTGTGGGTACTAGAACTTATCAAACCTCTTGAGGGTTATTTAACGCTGAAATCTATCGTGAACTATTCATTTATTGGTTGGTATTGTCTACTTTACGGCATATCAACCATTTTGGAGGTTATTCATATGCTAAAACATAAATAAATTAATGCGAATCAACATGACACAACTTTGTTGATTCTGGTGTCAGCATTGATGCAGGAGTGACTGCGTAATCGTTACCAACATCCCTAAGTGAAAGTGATATTGTGGAACCGACTGGATTCGAAGTTGGCACACCTAGGTCATACCCAGGTTGTCTCCACTTGACCACTGTCATCTATTGTGAATGGTTCATTCATTGTGTTGTTTTTGTTGTTTACGGCATATTTTATATGATGAATAAGATATTCCTCTCATTATTCAAATTCCTTTTTATGTTCTCGTTATAATTACGTTGTCTTGTTAGAATCCCGTAAAATCACCGACGTAAAGCGACGTTGAACCTGGTAGAAACTTTGATGCGCATTTAGGTATACTAGGTGATGTATTTAATACTTTCTCCTAGTTGGCTTATAATCCGAGAACAACTTACCAATTTACAAGAACGAAATGTCATAAGCCATTACTTGTGATCTGCACCAACCAGATATTAACCGGTAATGACAGATTTATTTCAGATTGATTTAAATATCAAAATATTTTGAGCTCTATATTCCCAAAACTGTATATCTTAGTTTTTTTTTTTTAGTTATTCTATTTGCGTTGATAAATGACACTTGTGAAATCACATATTAAATTAATTATTTTCTCATTGTAAGTAATAATAGTAACCATTTGTATTAATTAATTTTGTTCATTTTTATGATTATAACTATTAAAGATAAACACTGTTTCTTGTTGAATCAAGTTCAAGAATTATGAGTTTGGTCATTACGTAGGCGCATTAGAATATCAGGTGCAATAACTACTGGAGTGGGAACTTACTTTTTAAGTCACTTCTACTGTTTCTATTGGACGAAAAGAAATACCCATCCTTCAACCATATCGGATGCCGACACAGATAAATAAACGCATGTGGCCAATGATGTATAACATGTATAGCAGCCATGGGGCAATTAATAATAACACACACACACACATATATATATATATATATACACACAAATGAAAGAAGAGAAATAAAACAAATGTGACAATGACAAATCTATTACGTTTCCAGTTATTAAAAACAAAGTATATTTAATAAAGAAATATTCATTTTTCCTTCATTAAGCCAGGGCTTTTCAAAGAATGGATCTTTATTATGAAAAGAATGTAGATAGATAGATAAGTTGGCGAGGGATAAACCAAGGGTCATAATTTGAAAAAGTCATAAAATGTAGAAGAAAAAAATGTAGATGTAAGTGTGTAAAAAGAGTGCCAAAATACAAAAAGTGTCCAGTGAAAAAAGGTTTAGAATGGAAAGACAAAGATTCACCATTGGAAGATTCATGAAAAATACATCAATCGGTTCAAATACTGTAGATCGAAGATGGATTAACCCATCAGAATAATAAGTGGTTCTGCCGTAGAAATGATTGATTAGGATATAGGCTGGGAGTTTGGAGGTCATCTGAAAGTCTTCGATTGACCTTTGCAAAGAAATGTTGACATTCTTCTTATACACATTCTTCAAATGATTACTTTTTCAAATCATGAATTTTAGTTTATCCTTCGTCAACTTATTTATCTATTTGCATTCCTCTGTTGGAATTCAATTCTATCGGCTTTAGTAGAATATATACAATAAATACTTTTCCCCCTGTATCTTTGTGACTTATAGTATTTTACTATAGGCGACATAGTGTCATTTGTTTCGTCAGTCATTTCAAGAAACTATTGGTATGTGGTGTATAAGTAAGATTGTATTTCCGATTCGTCTTAATATTTTAATATTTAATCCTAATCTATACTTTAGATTTAATTATTAATGGAGAAGAGGTTGACCCTTTCACTTCCATCAACTCCCACTGTCATCATAGACATCGTGACAAAATTTAAGAAGACACAATTTTCCCGTATTTCGTTGGCAATTACGCTCTCTTAGTCTCCCTTTTTGATAAACGGCTAACTTACATTTGACTAGTGAGAGAATAAGACAAAGATAGAGAGAGACAGATAGAGAGAGAGAGAGAGAGAGAGAGAGAGAGAGAGAGGGGGAGAGAGAGAGTGACAGAGATAGAGAGGCAGAGAGAAAAAGACAGAGAAAAAGAGGAAAAGTAAAAAAACGAGTTTAGTTTATGTATTTAATAGTGTCACCATTTGGAACTCGCCACGTTAGCGCACTGTTTTTAAACTTGGAGGTTGTGGGTTCGAATCTAAGCCAGAGGATAATTATTTGTACTCTGATGTTATGCTGAAATGTATTTCACCTTACAACATTAAGCAGATTGTTTAGTTTTTACCTTTATTTTTATTTTTCTGTAATCTAAGTAAATTACATAAATTACATAAATTATGACCCCGAGCGACGCTGGGTAGCCATGCTAGTAAATATTTGTATGATTTGTGCGCGTGTAAGTTAATCACGAAGAGGGCGTTTTTCCTTTGTTCCTCGCGACTTAAGTTTAGAACTTTAAACGCAATTCTTTAACTTTTTTTCATTTAGTGTTTAGTCTCGTCTATTTAATACGTAATCGGAAATGCCTATCTGATATGATCAAATGGCTATCAACCCGTGATAAATGTCCACTCTTTAACAAAAAATTGACAGCGTAACTTGACTACCTGACTGGCAAGTGTTCTCCCATTGTCACTGGGTGGGAGGTTGGGTGGTAACGTGTCAAACAGACCAGACACAATTTAAGAATGTCTCCGATCGGGCACTTACCAATTTTTTAGAACACAACATATGCGCATCCTGGAGAATCAACTTTCAGAAAGTCATTATTCATCATCATAATATATATATATATATATATATATATATATATATATATATATATATATACATATATATGTTTATATATATATATATATATACATATATATATATATATATATATATATATATATAAATAAATTGACGGATCAAAGTTATGTCATACTGTGATTTAGTGTCAGTTTCGAAGAAAAGAAAGGCTAATATGTGTTACTAGACTATTTCAAAAGATACTTGAATAAATCCAGAAAGTAAAAAAGAAACACTGTTGTCAGAGACTTATTGTCAAATAAAAACCGTACATCATCAAAGCGAAACTCATGAAAACAACACCAAAAAATACAAAAAGCAATGGCAGAATATAAATTATACATTTCAATAATAGTTTCAAATTATTTAGTTCAAATGTTCAGAAGAAATTATTTTAGAACATCGAAAACGACTCATTTGGATAGACTGTTAAAGTTCTTTCAATCTAACTATCCCGCCGATAAAGTGTTAAAATTATCACAGTTTATTCGCTGTTCAAATTTTATGTGGATACATGAAATAGTAATATATATATATATATATATATATATATATATATATATATATATATATATATATATATATATATATATATATATATATATATTGATTAAAAATCAATATTTTACGTTATATTAATAAAAACGTATATTCAAAAGATGTGTCCATTGAGTTTGCGCGGTTTTTGGAACTTGATTCTTACAGTCAGACTTAACTCAAGCAGGACTGACTTACTAACCGACGCACGGACATTATTACATAGATTAGGGGGTCATCAAACTAAAGCCTTTGGCCGAATCATAGGTGCGATGTCAGTTCATAAGGCCCGTCGTCGGTATTTGCATTTGTATTATAAAACGTATGGAACTCGAGATATTGTGTATGACACAATATATATAATTCACTATATAAGTTTGCCATTCCTACTGTCATACCAACGTATACATACACACACGCGCACATATGAAGAGAGTAACAATTCGCTACAGAAGAGTTTTAATTACCTACTGGGGAGTTTCAATTACCTACTTGGCATGATCCTCGAATGTCTTCGATCTCTCTGTACAAGGGTTTGTCAGGACAACTTGACATGAAGATACTTCACCCGACAAGAAAACCCTAATCAAATATTTAAAAAAATAGTATTTGAATCCCGAATAAGACCCCCTTGTCATGACTAGTCACCGACACAATAATTTATAAAAAAAAATATTGCTTGAAAATGTTTTAAGACCGAAAGCTGGTATGAATACTTTAATGTAAATACATTTTTTATTTTAAACAAAAAAAGCATATATCGTTGTTGACTTTCTCAAAATTTAATATTCAAATACGAAACGATACTTATAAAAAAGTGCTCATATTTATTATTATATATATATATATATATATATATATATATATATATATATATATAAGAATAAACATATAATTTTGATTGTTTACACATATTCAATCATATTTCCATCCCATATTTTTCATGTCTTTTCTGAGTGCGCTGACTATATTTAATAGTAAGACGATTCCATGCTTGAAATTATAATAAAAATGTGTGCTGTATACAGCACTTTTGAAATAAATACCGGGAATTATATCATTAATACGTCTTAATATATTAAAGTGTAAAAACTATTTATATCTATCTGTGATTGAGTGTGCGTCCGTGTGTGCTAACGATTATTTGATGTTTTTTAAAAAATCTAATATTATCGGAATAAAGGGTTAAAGCTATTTCTTTTAACGCATAAACGGTATCAAATATTTGGCATGGAACCAAGCTGCATTTTACTCAAAGTCATAATTTATAAAATTGACACAATAGCAAGCAATATATCATATAACTGCTCTCATTATATATATATATATATATATATATATATATATATATATATATATATATATATATATATACTTTTATGTACGTATAAACACACTAAATATATATATATATATATATATATATATATATATATATATATATATATTAACGGAACATACATCCTATAAAGTACAGGGCGACTAATAATGGAATTTTTTGCATCTTAATCACTTAGAGAATGAGACAATCGAAATAATAGTACGCCAAAAAACAACAAACGCTGCAATCACCATTAACAATTATTACATAAAAATACATTAAATATTTAGGTGATAAAAATCGTACATATTCCTAGACAGTGCGTCTTGGTCCAATAGTAAATACGTGGACTATAGAAATCAATATCAAAGGTTCGAGCCTTGTCTAACTTAGCCATGCTGATGATTGATGTGAGCCAGAAACACGGGTCCATGGATTACTTTTATGTACGTATAACATTTTAAAAATATACATATTATGCGTGCATTTTAAAATGCAGAGGTAGATATGCATTATTTGTCACCAAAGAGTAATCAGTTTCATTGCATCAATTTGATCAACTAGCAAGACAGCAGTGTTTATATACAAGTAATCATCAACAGATAGCTGTTCCATCGTTACAACGCTCATTCGGTTGGCTAAAAATGGCTATTGCTTCAAGCTGAGATACGAAACCCAACTAAAATGGAATAAGTGGAAGACCTAAAAAGTTCAACGTTTCGCCCAAATGGGCTTTGTCAAGAGCGAACGAAAAAATGCAAAAAATGACAAAAGACGTCTTTTGTCATTTTTTGCATCTTTTCGTTCGCTCTTCGCAAAGCCCATATAACATTTGGGCGAAACGTTGAGCTTTTTAGGTCTTCCGTTTATTCCATTTTAGTTTCATACCGTCGGATTATTTTATCCTTTCCTCTATTCATATATATATATATATATATATATATATATATATATATATATATATATATATATATATATATGTATATACATATTTATTCTAAATACCTCAAAATCAAAAAAAAAATTTAAAAATAATGTTTGTTTAGTTATGCAAAATATCCTTAAATGGTATTCCAAACAGTAATCTAATGTTACTGCCCTTTTAATATCTAAAATGACTCATGCATTGTATACTATTCAATGATCGATATTACACACAGTGGGGTCTGGGGTTCGAGTCAGGCGACTGGCGGGTAAGCTGTATATTTCCACCTTTGTGAGTGTTATGTATACGAACATGAATATCTCTAGATATGAATAATATTTATTAAAATAATAACTATTGATTTCTGTTAAGGGGAGAGAACTCTTATGAGAAATATGCGATTTGTGTCAAAAATTTTGTCCTTGAAAGTGAACACTTTATGAAACTTACCATATCGTAATGATGAATATGATTAGTTTCGCTCTCACAACGGTGTTTCGATGGTCGCAAAGAGGTTACATCATAAAAATCAGTAATGTCCAGGGTTCGAGTCATGTCACCGGCGGGTCAGTTGTGTATAGCCACACTAGTGAGTGTTATATAGATGAAATATATGCATGTCTGAGTATATAAATAATATTTATTAAGAAAATCATTATATATATATATATATATATATATATATATATATATATATATATATATATATATATATATATATATTCGAAAGTGCCGCATTTTCCGTTTCCATGCTCTGGGATTCGATTAATTAACTTCTTACAGTAATTTGCAGCAAATATATTAAGATGAACTGCATCCTCTCGACTAATCACCAAAGGCTAGCGAAGGATTAAAAACCACAGCCGGTCACTTTGAGTTATAATTCCTAGAAACAGGAATTATCCAGATTTTCGGCCACGTACTCTTTCTCATGAAGCAACTACCGCTAAATGTCAGCCTAACTTCTAACTTTATTTTTTATTTATTTCTAATAGATTTTCTGTTTGTCTGCTTGATTTAACATTTCGTAGAATTTTCAATTTAAGTCTTACTTTTACACACCAACATCTTGCTACACGGCTACGGGATTTTATTTCGAAAACAAACAAGAATAAGGATATTAAAAATGTGCAAACGAAGAAGTTATTAATATCTTGAAGCACAATGTATAAAAGAACAAATAGATATTTAGTTATTTTGTTGCTTTCTTTACCAAGACTTAAACGTTGCGAGATGACGTCATTATGGGCA
Source organism: Sepiola atlantica (assembly GCA_963556195.1). NCBI lineage: Eukaryota > Metazoa > Mollusca > Cephalopoda > Sepiida > Sepiolidae > Sepiola > Sepiola atlantica. Next base: position 5,934,346 of record OY744530.1, read on the forward strand.
CTGCGTTGCCTCAGCTGATAACTAGGGAGATGCGCTGAAACGTCCAAGCGATCTCCGATGCTCGTTTCTGCAAGTGACTATCATTCTTCTAATCATGTCTCGTATGGATCATGCGGCATCGGGAACGAGGGCACTGGCGTTTCGACTAAGCTAAGCTGAAAAATAAAATGGCCGGTTAGAAAGTTGTATTTGTTTTGTTGCTTCTGGTTTCGGCTAGGACAGCTGCTGTGTACTGAATTGAAAGCAGATTCCGAAATTCTTAACGGCGTGAAAGGATTAGGGTTAGGATTAGGATTAGGGTTACGGTTAGGGGCAACTTGCGTCCTATATAAGTGGTTTTCTGTGCCAAAAAGCAAAGAGGAATATGTCATCGGGTCAGCGATCATTGCATCTGTCGACTGGTGCTAGCATTTATGCAAACACGAAAACAATACCGCGCGGCTACTCCCCAGCTGACTACAACATGGTCGTTTTCAAGTCCAATGTAAACAAATTCTGATTGAGCCGTCCTCTTAAATAATCAAATACTCCCGAATTTAAACCATCGTCATCAATCATCACGGTGTAGTGTCGCCGCTTATCTGATAAACTCATTAACTCATCCTCGAGTGGTCTCTCGGCCTTGATAAGTTGTGACTCTTTAGTAAAAAAAAAATTGAGAAATCGTTTTGACTACGCCATCGAGTGCAGGATGACGACTAGTACTGAATCTGCAGGAGAGAAGGTGCAGGGCAAACTTGTCAACAGTTTGACCGCAAAACCATCAAAATCATTTCAGATATACGAAAGAAGTTTATGCCGTAAACGTGCAAAAACAGCTAATAAAGTAAGCCCTGTGTTTTATTACAGCTGTGTTTGTGTTTTGCGTCCTTCTTCGTTACGGAGAAAATAGAAATGTAACAAATGATTGTGAGACGACCTCGTTTTCGACATGAACGGGCCGCCATTTTTTAACTCCCCTACCGTCATCCTTCACTACGCATGCGTCCAACCGTAAGTTCACACTCACCAAGAATCAGCCATTTTTGTGTCCTTATCAACCATTGTATAAGAGGGCCGATTACAAGCACACTTTATACCGTTTAACAAGCTGAGCGTATCGAACACTTGACGATGAGTCTAGACTTGCATCTTGACATCACAGCTTTCTCTCCATCGGTCTATTTCTCTACGTGACTATTCATACGGACCAGTGGACAAACAAACCACCACTCGATCGACTGAATACATGAGCAAAGAAATTTTAAAGAGACACGTCAGTACAACATTAGTTCTTTTATATTTGTATCGTTTCAGAATACAAACGGCCTCTCACTATGGCAAATGCATGTAATGTAAGCAATAGATAGCTTACATTGCATTTCTAGATACGGCCTTGTCACTCTATGGGAGGGAAGGTCTTTGTCGGTTGGTCCGTCTGTTATCCTTCAGTTTCTATTGCATATTGTATTTTAGATGGGTCCAAGCATTTCTGTATGAGGTTAGTTCTGTCGTCTGTCTATAGCTCTTAACTATTTATCATTTATGTCTATCTGTCACACATATATGACATATCATTTTCTTTGCTAATTCTATTTATCTTCCTCCCACAAGGTAAGATATGACACAAGGTCAGGAAAGTGGGAAAAACAGCGCTTGAGAATTTGAGCACTCTGGATGTTTAAAAAATTGCCTGGGCAGCCCTGTCAGCATTCCCCGGTAGGGGCGCCTCAGGCGATTAGCAATAAACTAACCCCTTCTCAAAGGGTGAGAAGGCAAAGCCTGGGAGGGTGCACCTCCTTGAACTGCACAGGACGAACAACCGATAGACCGGCGTAAATCCAGACCCGAAGGCCCGGACTATACTGGTTTATTGTGAGAGAAAATGTGACTCGCTTGCTCACCCATTGAGGTCGAATTAGATTGTTTGAATCAGTAAAAAAAAGAATTTGTTAAGCCAGTTAAATTTAAAAGAATATACAAAATAAAAAATTTGCCTTCTTGTTCGCTATATCTGACTTTTCCGCCCGTTTCACCCCTCTCTCTCCCCCCCTCTCTCTCTCTCCTTCTCTCCCTCTCTCTTCGTTGTATTTTCTCCAGCCACGAGTTAAACAGTATTACTACTACAGGTGATATCAATATTTATAATGACCTATTCGAATTTTAGTTTCTCACTTAGTATTCCTACGTTCGAATGTCAATGAAGAGACAGAGAGAGAGAGAGAGAGAGAGAAAGAGAGAAAGAGAGAGCGAGTGAGAGTGAGAGTGACAGAATCGCGAGTGATAGACATCGTATAACGTAAGGGCTGGGGATAAAGCAGCATACTTTAAGAGTGAAGGTTAATGGTAGACAGAAGCTTACTAAGACATACGTCACTTGGTGAGTTAATTGCAAATTACGGCTAATTATACTAATTAATATACGGCATAATCACGATGACGCAAGTTCCCGTTAGATCAGCGAAGTTAAGCGACGTTGAGCCTGATCAGTACTAAACGAGTGACCATTTGGGAATACCAGGTGTTGTATGTAAGTATCTGACTATGGGCAAACGGTGTTGCCAACTCGCAGTGCCTCGCGTGGCGAATATGGCAACGCTTGAATGAAAGACACAAATAAGATGGAAGGAAACCAGAAGTGATCAAAGACGATGATGATGATGGTGATGATGATGATGACGATGATTAACATTAGAATTATTTTTTAGCCATAACTGAATTCTCAAAACTGATGAATATTTTAGCATGTATTTTCTCTCTTTATTTTATCTTATAAATATACATTGCGCATTACAACTCTATGCTGAGAAATGTAGACACTATATAAGCAAATAACCTCTATTTGCGGTGGTCAGTTTGACGTCCGTTTTGACGAAGTTATTTTTTGTGGGAAATTAGCGTCGTCCTCACACATACAGAGTCTGTGATTCCCAAATGGTCACTCACCTGGTACTAAGCGTCACTTATTTCGGTGATCTAACGAGAACCGTGTGTCCACGTGATTATGACATATATCTTATTTTAGATTTATCAAAACTTCTCTATAAAAGGTTCTGCCAGTCTGTCACTCGTAAATTTCAAATAGCATTTTCTTTGGTTTGCCAGGCTAAATGTTTCGCTTTTTCTTTAGATGATGAACGAACACACTTTATTTAATCCACAGGGTAGATTGTTTTGGTTCCGTCGGCCATGACTGGTATTAGTGAAGATTTTTAATTTTAGTTTTAGTATCGCTTGTACTGGGGATTGAACCTTCAACCCTCCAGGAGACTGTCACCGAGAACTAATTGTTATTTAATATGTTCATTATTTGCCTCAAGTGTCAATGTGGATTAAATAATTACATCGGCCGAAACGTTGTGAAAAAAGTATCTAAGATGAGAAAATTAGTATAAATAATCTACAAATATAATACTGGGTAGACTAACGAAATAATTGTTACGCTAGAGTTTGAAATAGAATTTTTATCGCTAAATATCTTTAAAATATTCGTTCTTATTTTAAATAGAGCGGCTTTGTAATTATAAAAAAAACGTCTTGATAACACCGAAATTTGCAGATATATTTTCTGCACATAGGTAATTATCCGATTTGCTATGATACCAAACATAATCTTTCCATCACTATTCGGCAATGGTATCGGATGGAATTCTCCTAGTTTTTCTGATCTTTCTTCTTTCGGCAGACACACCAACGATCTGCTGCATCTTGACTTCGCAACAAAAAGAACCGGAAGCGGAAGTCGTGGACAATATTTGTATACTTTGTAGCTAACTTAATCATTTCCAGTGGAACTCTTTGCTCTAGCCTTCTTCACAAAATCATCTAATCCTTCTTCTTTATATCATTGATATCAAGTTGTACTCTTGGCTGTGTTGGTCTTTTCAACCCTTTTCTATACGGTAGTTCTTTGTCTTTATTTTGATGTTTATTGTATGTATTCTTTAGATGCATTTCCAATTCTTCTTTTGAACATCCCAGCTTCCCACTGTTATTCTCTGTAAATAATCTTTTTGCGAACTTGTATGGGTTTTTCGCAAAAATCTTCCGGCAACTTTCCCTATTCTTCTTCCTATAATAGATATCAAAGTGTATTTATTTGTATATTTTATAGAATTAAATATAATATATCTGTCCCGTCACGCAAATGAGGGGGCGAGTTTGCAAATAGCAAGTCAGACAACCCCCACTATATGAAATTAGTTCAGAAAGAAATCCTGTACACAAAATAAAAAGTCAACAATATGTGTTTTTTATATATTAAAAATCAAATTACTGACGTAATTCTATAATTTCATATGAATGTGTTAATACTGGCTGAGCATACTTTTTCCGTCATTTTTAGTGAAGTGTGTATACTAGCATATATATATATATATATATATATATATATTTCTTGCATCGTGTTTCGTTTTTTGGGACCCCACCTTGTTTGAAACCGATGGCGCCATATTTTTTTTTACCTGATTATCCGTAATACCATTAACAAATAAATATTATGTATTATTATAAAATAATTGAGCACTTTTTAATTCTGTTCTACCAAACTGTTTAGGATAATATATTTACTTTTGTCAGATCATGTTAGAACAAAATATAACAATTTTAGAACAAAAAACTCTAGAAAATGTAAAGGTTTTTTTTTATACAGAAATGGGTGGTGTTAATGTCCACAGAATGATTGAGTCTCCTCGCATATAAGTAAAAAGTTTTGTATCTCCGTCGCCTGTGCAGCTCCGAAAGATGAACCGATACATGTCACGCATTCTATGTCAAATTTTCGCTTTTTTTCTTTTACAGAGAAAAGAAAGATTTAGATCTGAAATTGTTCTGGCAAACTCCAAAAGTCAATTCTTGTGACACATAAAAACGCCCCATATTTAATATCCTAATTTCAATTGTTGGTATAGAAAAAAAATCTTACGAGAAACCTAACTGCCCATCGTGGTACACCCCAGAATGTGCCGCTGCCATTTTACACAGAAACCATTATTTCAATTGCTTCCAACGAAATAGATGTTTTGAAACTAAAATCGCATTTAGAGTTGCCAGCAACCACTGCAAAAGGCTAATAGGAAATGTGAGAGACTTATAAACCCAACCAGTTAGGTCTAGAGTAGCTAAGCAGATGCTTGTCTCCAAGGAGTTTTCACGAATAATAAACACGCGGGACCTCTATCCCAACCATCATCCACAGACCAAACGTGATTTCCGCAGCATCTGATATAGCCAAACTTTTAAAATGTGTATCAAATTCCACACTTTGCCCTCAAGTCTAAAAATTCTCTGAGCGACATCGATATATCTGTATGTGATGTTGCTAAACTTATCAAGAACCTCGATGCGAGCAAAGCAATGGTCCCGACAACATTTCAATCATAGTGCATACAAAGTTGCAACCACAACTAGATCCCATTCGTACAAACCTGTTTAATCGTTGCCTAAAGGAGAAATGCTTCCCAACACGTTGGAAAAGTTCGTCAGTCTACCCAGTATTTTAAAATTCTGGAAACCGGTCTTCAAATTAATCTCCTGTGCGTCATGAGTAAAGTTGCCTGAATCTGTGATAAATCATGAAGTTGTAAATAACATCAGCCTATTCAGTGACAAGCAATATGGATTTCGTCCTGCAAGATCAACAGATGATGTGCTGATTGTAATATCACACAGGATGAGTGAATATATTGACGGGGCTTCGTTTCTAGAGCAATAGTGCTCGACATCTAAAACGCCTTTGAAGTGAGTTTTGCATAAAGCTCTATTTCATAAGCTTGCTAGCTATGGAATATTTGAAAATTTCCTCTCAACCATCAAATTGTTTTCTCTCTAATAAAAGTAACCGTTGATGGGCAGAAGTCCGAAGAACATAGTATCAATTCCGGCAAGCCTGAAAGGTAAATTTTGGGGCCAACCCTGATGCTGATCTTGTCAAATTTTAAAACCATTCGTCAATATTTGTGCATATGACACAACCATCTAGAGCATTAATGATTAACATCTTTCTGGAGCATGTCGTGCAATGGGGCAAAGGTTAGTTGATTACTTTTAATACGTCTAAGTTTTTCTCTTTTCGTCACCAACGCCGTGGCCATCACTTTGTCCAAAATGAGATGAATACCTCTCCCCTTGAGGAAGCCTTCTGCTTTGAGTGACCTTCACTCTAGACCCAAAATGGAATACTTGCATGAAATCCGTTTCCAAGATCGCTGAAAAACTGGTTAGATCATTCTACCGCTCCAAACGTCATCTTACTTCTGACGCGATCCTCTACTTACAGGTAGAGGATTGCGCCATAAGATAGAGTATGCCACATCTGTAGAGGAGTCTCTCAGAGTACCGTTTCCTGCTTTGACAGAGTATAAAACCGACTTCGAAATCTAGTGGGCGATGTCTTTTTCTCCAGCTTATAGCCTCTTTCTCACGGAAGAGAGGTCGTTAGTGTTCCTCTACTCTATCGGTATTTTTTTCTGGCAGGTGCTCGACATAGCTTCATTTTATAGCCCCTCTGCAAGATATCCACAACAAAAAATTCGTCTAGCGTCAACCCCTGTCAAGAAACTCCCTTTCTCTCTCTGTATACCAAAAAACAAGCGGGACTTCAATAAGCAACGTTTTTTTTTCTTATAAATTCCCACCTGTAGAACACAGTACCATAGGGCCGCTTCCCAGCCTACTATAACATTGTCGTTTTCAAGTCCAATGTAAACAAGTTGCTTTTGTAAACAACAATTTATCTACCAGTTACAACCATTGTTACAAATTCCCTCGGTGTCTCATCCTACTTCGAGGAATAATAAGTAATATATATATATATATATATATATATATATATATATATATATATATATATATAAGTATAATTTTTTATTTATACAAACATTATTGGTTACATATGTGCATACATGTTTCGGTTGCACTTTCCCAAGAAAGTCAACCTCATCAGACCGATAATCTTTCATTCCTGAAAGATTCTCGGTCTGATGAGGTTGACTTTCTTGGGAAAGTGCAACCGAAACATGTATGCACATATGTAACCAATAATGTTTGTATAAATAAAAAATTATACTTATAAACAGCTCTACTTGGTATTGAGCACTTTTTATAAACACTTGAGTTTCTACGGATTTACATTTACAGAAACCAATACATGTACTATATATATATATATATATATATATATATATATATATATATATATATATATATATATATATATATATATAAGTAAATTTCGCGTGCAACAAAATTGTAGGATAAATTTAAGGGGAAACATGTTTTAATCAATGAAACGGGTGCGGTGGAAAAAAGGAAATTGCTAAAACTTTCCTTAAGGCCTTATCGTCTGACCCTCTAAGAGGAAATGTCAGAATGATAAATTAAAAACTAAGAAAATCGAATGAGATATGAGGGGAAAATTGTTTTTAAGTTGCAGATTGAGAGAAAACAATATCTACACGTTATGGTGGCTTTGAATCATTAAAGATCTCCAACTGATGCTTCAAAATCTTTTGTCTACACAGACTAGGTCGATAATTGTTAAAAACTAATGCCTCAATAATATTAAGATGGTAGTTCGATCTGGCACTGTGTAAAACAGAAAACCACCCACCGAAATACTTGTCAGAACAACTATTTGTATTAACTAGGTGATTACCGATGCCTGATTCCTGTGCTTAAACGTTCCTGGATGATCTCGAAACCTTGTGCAAACGAATATCACGTGGTATGTGTTGGGATGTTCTAATTTCTAATTTTTTTTAGCAATTTTCTTTTTTTCCACCCGTCCCTTTCATTGATTAAAAAATGTTTTCTCTTAAATGTACATATATATATATATATATATATAATTATTAATGACAGTATATGTATTAGCATATACTATCAGTGCCCTTTTACTTTGCAGTCTCCTTAAAAGATTCAGCTCGATGATTGTCAATTAGTGATATCAGAGCAAATATAAGTCAGTTCATATTATATTCCAATAACCATGGTTTTATTTTATTATTTTTATTTTTTCACATTTTCAAAAAACATAACATTTCTGTGAGACATATTTTGTACGGTCTGTTTCATTTGTCTTGTGCCAAACAACGTTTTTTGTCAATATTGTCTCTGCAACATTACAAAATCATCAGAAAAAATTCGCAAAGAGTTAAAAGTTCTTGGACTAAAGTATCTTGAAAAAAACCTACACTATACAGAAGTTTGCTCTTTTTCTTTGTTTTTTTGTTGGGTTTCACCCAAGAATGAACCACTGTATAGTGTAGGTTTTTTTCAAGACACTGTTGTTTCATTTAAAATTTAATATCGACACCAGCATTTTCTATCAATTTATCAAGACGCTTAGGAACCTCATCAATTGATTTCACAAGTAATTCTCCCTTTTCATTACTTATGTGGCTATACTTATTAAGACTAAAAACACTCAAGGATAAAGATTCGTGAAGGTTGAATGATGCTGTATATATGAGATGATTCGAAATGTCTACATCCGACCCATTCAAAACCACAGTCGACCCAGAAAACAACAATTCTTCCTCCTTTCATTGAATGTGAGGACGGAAAAACAAAATAGAGAGTTGGCAAGACATGCGATGCCGTCCCGATTTAGACTTTTCAAACAAGACTTTCCTGCCACAACTATACAAGAATGCATAAGCGTAGTCTTTGTCATGTGTGTGCAAATGTGTTATTCAATAAATGTCAAGTTATTACCTTGCGTATCTACTTGCATTCGATGTGGGAACATGTTTTCGATAAAAGCAAAGTAGGATTGCGTTAGTATGATGTTCAAGTACCAAAAAGGGGCGATGTAACGAGCACATCCACGAGGACAAACCTGGAAGCATTTTCAACATATATTTTACAATCAAATGTTCTGAAATTGAAACTGATCTCTGCGAATAATCAAGATGACAACCAGAGAAAACTCCTCGTGACTGTATAGGTAAAGGAGTTATCTACTACCGTGTCGAAAGAGTAAACGGGAGTTATCTCCCCCTTAGTATGGTATAAAACAAGCGAGAAAGGCGGTCATCTTGTTTTTGAGTAGTAAACAGTGACGGGCGTTGGAAGGACATACTCTACAGTGACTACTTGAGAGAAACGAGTCAATATGGGTTAGCCTTCCATATTCTACTTACACACTATAAATGGACGTTTTCCTTAGATAAAAAAAAATAACGGTACTTATTTTTCTGACAATGCATACAGACATCGTCAGGATTTTTATACTATCTATCCATCTTTGTTCTCAAATTATTTCGGATTATTATTTATAATTGAAGGGCGATACTTACCCTGAAATATTTGAATGGGTTTTAAGGAAAATAATCACAAAAATATAGTTATTTAAGCTGTTATACAAGAAAAACAGTATTCCATTATTTTACAAGAAAATGTCTAAATAATTGTACAAATAACTGTACTGAAACCGACCATTATTCATGCCTGTCCCTTGTCGGTTACTGACGTAAAAAAAGTGCGGTTATTTGTTGAATCAATAAGTTTCTTCATACTAGAAAGTTTGAATATCGCCGTTCACCTAGAAAACGACATTTTGTAATAATTCGAGAACGACAATGAGTAGCGAGTTCATAATTTGTATTGAGGATTATTATAAACACTCTCACCGCTAACCTCACCTCTAACCCCTACCCTACCCCTACCCCTAACTTTACTTCTACTTCTAACACTTACCCTACCCCTACCCCTAACCCTAACACCCTTACTGCTGTATCAATTTTAAGAAAATCTCTGCGGATGTTTTAGATATAAATATAAACAAGTCTAGGCACAAATACTTCCGTTCTCAAGCAACTCTAACGCATTATACTCCAGTAAATTCCGTGCAAAATCCCTTTAAATCGGATGAAATATGTAAAAAAGAAAAATTGAAATAAAAATACACGTGTGCACCGAATTAAAACAAAGCAGCAAATAATAAATGGTGTTCGATTCCATACAAGCTTCGAATACACCAATCCTAAAAACAAAGGTTCAATATCAGATAAAGTAGACCCAGCAAGAAACTATAGCAGAATTTAAAATGTGACATGTGTCAGTCTAACGTATTATAAAATATAAAGATCCTGTGCGACAATCTAAAACACTGGGAGGAATGTACAGATGTAAGAAAACAGATATTTACAGAAACGTACAGGTGTGAGAAAACGGGAATTTGGAACAACGCACAGAGGTGAGAAAGGAAAAATTAAAAAGAAGATACTAGTGTGAGAAAACGTAAATTTCGAGTAAGGTACAGTAGGAAGAAAAGATGAAAAATGGGAATAATACACATTAGTTAGAAATGATGAATTGGGAACAAGGTACAATTATGAGAAAAAATGAATTAGGGAACAAGGTACGCGTGTGAAACATTAGAAATTGGGAACAAGGTACAGGTGTGAAACAGAAAAATTGTGAATAAAGTACAGGTGTGAGAAATTGGAACTTGGGAATAAGGTACAAGAAATAAAGAAATTAGGTGCATGTGACAGAAAATAAAAAATGGGGAGGTAGGTACAGGTCTGCGAAAAGAAAAATTGGAAACAAGAAATAGATAATTGGGAACAAAGTACCGGTGTGAAAAGGAGAAATTGTATACAACGTAAAGTTATGAGAAAAGTGGAAATAGTTACAAGGTGTAGTTGTAAGAAAAAGGAAATTTGGAACAAGGTACATGTACGAGAAAATAGAAATTGTAAACAAGGTACGGTCATGCGAAAATTGACATTTTGAACAAAGTACAGTTGTGAAAAAGGGTAATTCGGAACAAGGTACAGGTATAAGTAAACAAAGAAAATTCGGAACAAGGTACAGGTATAAGTAAACAAAGGAAATTCGGAACAAGGTACAGGTATAAGTAAACAAAGGAAATTCGGAACAAGGTACAGGTATAAGTAAACAAAGGAAATTCGGAACAAGGTACAGGTATAAGTAAACAAAGGAAATTCGGAACAAGGTACAGATATAAGTAAACAAAGGAAATTCGGAACAAGGTACAGGTATAAGTAAACAAAGGAAATTCGGAACAAGGTACAGGTATAAGTAAACAACGTATATTCGGAACAAGGTACAAGTATAAGTAAACAAAGGAAATTCGGAACAAGGTACAAGTATAAGTAAACAAAAGAAATTCGGAACAAGGTACAGGTATAAGGAAATTCGGTTCAAGGTACAGGTATAAGTAAACAAAGGAAATTCGGAACAAGGTACAAGTATAAGTAAACAAAGGAAATTCGGAACAAGGTACAGGTATAAGTAAACAAAAAAATTTCGGAACAAGGTACAGGTATAAGTAAACAAAGGAAATTCGGAACAAGGTACAGATATAAGTAAACAAAGGAAATTTGGAACAAGGTACAGGTATAAGTAAACAAAGGAAATTCGGAACAAGGTACAGGTATAAGTAAACAAAGAAAATTCGGAACAAGGTACAGGTATAAGTAAACAAAGAAAATTCGGAACAAGGTACAGGTATAAGTAAACAACGGACAAGGTACAGGTATAAGTAAACAAAGGAAATTCGGAACAAGGTACAAGTATAAGTAAACAAAGGAAATTCGGAACAAGGTACAGGTATAAGGATATTCGGAACAAGCTACAGGTATAAGTAAACAAAGGAAATTCGGAACAAGGTACAGGTGAGAGAAGAATGAAATTGGAAACCACGTGTAGGTGTTAGAAAACGGAAATGGGGATCAAAGTAGATTCTGGTGCAATTTACATATGTAAGAGAAGTAAAATTTGGAGTATCGTACATTTATAAGCAGAGGAATATCGACAGAAAAAGATTCGTTTTCTTTTTTTTCTTTGATAATTTTCTTTTAATTTTCAATTGAATTTAGGTCAGTCGTGTTATGAATTTATTTTACGTAATAAATTCTATACATCTTTTTATTGGTTACATGAAGCTTCATCATGCATAAAAATAAAACACGAATGAATATATATATAGTCATTAACAGACAGCTGGTTTGTTGTATCACGAATATTCAGGGTGGCTTGAGGTCGCAGATGTATAAACGCCAAGAGTCTAAACACGAACGCCACATAACTTCCAACTAGAAGTGTTTGAACGGTTTCTCTCCATTCTCTGTTCCTATCAATGCTGGTATTCCTTAGGACTATATTCTAGGTCCAACACTGTTTCTTCTCTATATAAATTATCTTCCAGAGAATATTGTTAAAAAAATGAACATTTTTGTTGATGATACCACTCTCTATTCCGGAGTTGCTTCTTTCCTATCTCCCTCAGACTAGTCAAAATATGCAGCTGATCTAGAAGTTGTTTTGGGTTTAGTTGTAGACTGGAATATGAAGCTGTATTACAATGAGGTATCAAAAACAGCGAGTTGATCGAGACTACTAGATCAACTAGTCAAACGAGCTGGAATAAAAGAAGCAGGGAATAGATCACATAATTCTGAAGAAGACATGCTATTATAGTATTTATAAAAAGACTGAGAATAGCAACATTACGTCTGTAGAGAGAGAGGTGTAGAAAAGAAGAAAGGGTAGCGCAAATCAAATTACAGATAAGTTTCTGCACCTTAACAAGAACCCTCAAATGGGATAAAGATTCCCCAGCCCAAATATGACAACAGTACTTCATACGTGGTTTGATTTTAGATTTGTAGAGATAGAGATTTGCCTCAAATATGAGAAACTGTTTTGAGCGATAGAGAGAACCGACTTTACGAGAAGCAGAAATAGCAATGGATCTAATGTATGAACTTCTAGAAAGATTTGATGAGAGAGAAAGACCAAGAAATTTCAGAGTCGGTTTCTTTACAAGGGCAGAGTCATCCATGAGAATCTAGGGAAGAATAGAGTTACGATTGAAAGTCACGAGCTGAGTCTTAACTGGATTAAATGAAACAAGCCATTTTATACTCCAGTCACCAACTAAACCGAAGTCAACTTCTAAATCAGCTGCATATTTCGACTGATCTGAGGGAAATAGACGAGAAGAAACCCCAGGATAGAGAGTGTTATCATCAGCATAGATATTAATTTTCTGAACAATATTCTCTGGAAGATCATTTATATAGAGAAAAAATAATGTTGGGCCTAGAATATTGCTCTGAGGAACACCAGCATTGATAAGGAAAGAGGATAAAGATACACCGTCCAAAGCCACTCACAAGCTTCGATCAGAAAGATATCTAATAATGTCAAGAACCTCACAACCAATACAATAACTCTTAAGTTCGTGTAGGAGAACAGAATGCCACACTCTGTCGAACACCTTCGAAAAGTCAAGCGCAATGGCTCTTCCCTCCCCTGAATTATCCTTAAACCGACAGATCCGCTCAGTTACAACAGTTAAAAGATCAGCAGTTGAACGAAAGCCATAATTATAGTAGGTTTTATGACAAGTAAATTAAGACATTGGATCTGACGACGACTATGTTGTAATATGCAAAGAAGCAGTCGTGTGGAAACGTGTTACTCTGAGAAGTCATTGGAAAGAAGCGCTGTCAATGAAAATTGCGCCTAACGCTTAACATATACAGGAGGAAAAAGAAGGCTTATTTCCGTTGTGGAAATAAAACGAGTTCTTGCTGTGAATGTCCTACAATGAGGAATCAGAAATCAAAGGTAAATCTTTAAAGGTTCGATTTGAATAACGATAGAGTAAAGAGAGACGAGTATCCCCCACTAGATTACGAAGTCGATTCTGTATTCTGTCAAATAAGGAAGAATTGCCCTCTACAGCGATTCCGCGGATGTGTCAGCGGTATTCCATCTTAGAACGTATCTGACTCTCATATAGGTAAACGAGTGCGTCTGGAGTTAGGTACTTTCTGGAGCGCTAAAATAATTCAACAATTTGTCAAGCGACTTTTTGCTTATTATACATCCGGTGGCTCAATTGTGCTTCATACACGTTTCAGCGCAATTCTATTGAGTAACTTTGGAGTACATAAGTGACAAACAAACGGACGGACAGACATTATAACTACATAAGGTATTGATCTCGACACAACGGCCAAATGTGTTGTATATTTTTTGGTTAGTATATACGTGCCGACTGATTTGAATTTTGCCGGATATAATAATTTTCTATTAGTAAAATTGAAATAAAAAAATGAAATTTAAATGTTTTTATCGTGTTTTATTTGTATTTCAGAACGCCCGATATACTGACTAGGAAATCGCCTAAGGATCTATATATATACATATATATATATATATATATATATATATATATATATATATATATATATATAGAGAGAGAGAGAGAGAGAGAGAGAGAGATAAGAAAAAAGAGTGATAAATATGCGACGATTGTCCAAATTTATTTCAAATTTCAATTGTTCAATGCAAGGTTGTCAGTAATAAACTAGTGTTTATTTTTCTTTCCTTAAGCCAAGGCTTTTCAAAGATCGAAATCTTATCATCAGAGGAGAAATACAGATGGATAAGTTAGCTTTCGAAAAAACCAAAGTTCAAATATTTGAAAAATATGAGAATTATTTTTAAAATTATTAAAATAATTTTTGTAAAAAAACGTACTGAATGAAAAGAAAATTTCGTGAAAAAGATATACAATTGTCCGGGTGGTAAGTTTCCGTTGAAAAAGTTCGGTGAAATTGTAGAAAGTGAAGAAAAACACTTTGCATGGGAGCAGGTTGGAAAAGGTGCTCAAAAGTAGATAAGTCCAGATGCACTTAAAAGAGGCTGTGAAGAGGAAAACAGGCCATTTTTTTGATTTACTTCCGGGCCTAGTAAAACGGTAGGATCTCATACAAGGATTAACTCAGAATGAGAAAAAGCCAAAGTTGATGAAAATTTCAGATTTGGGGTCAGGATGGGGGGGGTTAGGAGGTGCGGGGTAGTTTAAAAAGTCGCTTTGTGAATTTGGGGGAAAAATAAAAGGAGGACGGGTTGGCATGGGGATGTAGATAAAGTGACAGGTGGGTTAAGGGTGCGGGCTAGCGGTAGGGTGTAGGTTTTGGGGGTGGGGTTAATCTTAAATGGTGAATAGGTATAGAAATAGTTGATTCTAAAAATAGAAATAAAAAAAAATGTGAGCTTCCAAATATTTCAGGCGGCTAAAGGCAGATTAAAATGTAGTTATCAGATATGGTTTCAGTGTGTTTAAGGAATAAAGAATAAAATAGAATTAGTGAAAGCATGGTATAATAAATATAGGAATGTGAGAGAGTGGATGATTAAAATTAAAAATTAAAAGATTAAATTTAAATTTATAAAGCTAGGTAATAGTAAATTAAAAAATTTATTTATTTATATTTTTAATTTAAAACCAAATTAAGGGTTAGATGAATAATTTGGAGGGACATTAAATGGCCAAAGAGATAAGGGGGGGGGGAAATAAATTAATGGAAAAAGGGTTAGTGAAATTTAAAGGTCAAGTCTGTTCTACTCAGGTATATTGAAATTTAGGAGAGGGGAACAATGTAAGGGATAAGGATAGATTGTTAGAAACAATTTGTTTCGATTTCTAGTAATAGGGGTGGAGTTGGGTTGGTTCAATCAAAAATTTGAGTGCAGTGTAAATTTTATAATCTATGGTTTAAATGGTGAGTGAGTCGTAACAGGGTAACAATTAACAGTTACAGTTTAAATTTAATTAGATATATAAGGGAAACTTGCAAGGGGTTTCCAAGTAGTATGAACATATGATATGGGAGGGGGGGTGAAATTGGTCAAAGATAAGATAAGTTGAACAAAGAGAGAATGGGCCGATAGAAAGTGGCTCGCGAGTATTTAGAGGGATTAGGATTATTCAAAAATAGGCCAAAATAAGTAGTTATGTAACTAGCTCGGATCAATCAAAATAGTTAAAAAGATTACTCAAAGGGGGTTATGGAGGCTATTAAGGAGATAGAGCAGAAGTGCTAGTAACAGTTTATATGATATAAGTGTTATGAGCCAGGGTTGGATTGAAAAATTAAGCAGACCTGCGTTTTGAAGCTAGTGGGTTAGAGAGCTGAAGAGAATTACAGGAGGGTATTAATGGACCCAATTGGAGGGGAATTCAAATGTCGTAGTTAAAATGATAACAAAAAGAAGTTACAGGGGAATATGTTGCAAATAGGAAGAGTCCAAATATAAGGACGATATAGTGGAAGTGTAGGGGATAATAAGGGGGGGAAAGAGAGGCCAAGAAGGAGTTTGTAAATGGGATTGCGGACAGGAGAAACAATGAGATAAATATAGGGGTTAGGAGTGGAGCTGAAGCAAAAGGATAAAAGGAGCTATATTGCAGGAGAGGTATATAAGTCTAGATATTAGGTATGTTAAAGATCGGTGGAAAGTAGGAGGAGTAATGTTAGTTCAATCTACTGATAGTGTTCCGGGTAGATGTGGTTGTTAGGTGTAATGGTGATGAAAAATTTATTGGGAGGGTTAATTAGTGAGATTAGGGGCGTTAAGAATAGAAGTTACAAGGTTCCCCTGGGATATAGTTTAGAGATTTGTCAGATGTTAAAGAATGGGGGGAGTTATTGGTTGGGAGGAGGAGTGTCAGAGGGAGTGATGAAATTAATGTATTTAAATTTTCGTTTGTGTCTGCAATTTGAAATAAGTTCATTTTTGGAGTTAATGACATTTAAGTTCTTGTGTGCTGTAGCTATCATATAAGTTTCCAAGGTACATAGTTGGCAGAATGCAGAACCAGGAGTATATGAGTTTGACTTTTTTAATATAGACCAACTTAGGGAGTAGGGGGTATTTTTGATGTGAAAGCTTTTTATTAGGTTGGTAAGAGAGGTGCTAGTGGTACCATTACTATTGTGTTTAAAAGAGTAGATATGGTTAGAGATTCGAGTCTTTATGGGGAAAGCACTGGCACCAATATAGGTATGAATTTTGTGGGGGGTTATTGTTGTATTAGTTGAGTTGTTTATATTATTAGGGGTGCTTACGGTTTGTATGCTCGGATTCAAGTCAAAATTTAAGTTAGGGTTATTAGTTGGGGATGGTAGGGTGTCTTGGGGGATGAGATCGGATCCATTATTAGTTGGTGGTAGTTGTTGGTCAGTGTGGAAAGTGTTATTTAGTGGAGGGGTTGTTGATGGGGATTGTTGAGGGGAAAAGTGGGAGATTGTATGTTGGCATTATTTTGCATATTGGTATTAATCTGTGTAGTGGTGTATTGTTTAACAGTACAGGAATATATGGCGTTACTTTGTATGCAATCACCGTTTAATGGGCATTCTCTGGATTTTTGGCAGTTGCAGTTATTAGTGGGGTGTATGGTAGGTGCTGTTTGTTGGGCAGATTTAATTTTTTTTGTTGTTAGATGTGATGATGGTTTGTGCTATATTGGGCATTGTGGAGTAAGAAATTTTAATAGAGTTCTTGTTTAAAATAGTGCTGTATTTATGTGGGTGCTTGAACGAGTTATCTAAAATTTTGAAAAATTCCCTAGCTATGTTAGTTTTTACATTGCAATTATAGGGTGGATTAAACCAAATATTATCTTTTCTTCTAGTTTTTTTATTTTTATTTTCACTGTGTTCTTGGGGGTTAGCTGTTTTAACTATATTAATAGTTTTAGTATGTCCATTTGCATATTTCTTAGGTTTCTTGGGTATCGTGGTGCTAGTTCTTTGTCTATCTTGTGTAGCCATTTTGTAGGTAACAACATTTAAAAGTTTATTCCCCTGGAGGGGGGGCGCGATATATATATATATATATATATATATATATATATATATATATATATATCACGACGTCGATATATATATATATATATATATATATATATATATATTCCGACGTCGATATATATATATATATATATATATATATATATATATATATATATATATATATATATATATTTCGCGACATGGAGCCTGGCCAATACTAAATGGGTGACCATTTGGGAATACCAGGTGCTGTATGTGCTCTCTGCTTATCTCGGCATTGTGTCCAGTCGTTTTGTAACTACTTGCCATTGGAATCAAGCGGTGTCGACTCAGGAGAGGTGTTGTTGGGGATAATTAGAATTACATGCGCGGGCAGTTCCTGGCGGGGCACTCACACGTCGAAATCGACGGGAGAGTCCATCATATTCTCTCTCTCTCTCTCTCTCTATCTCTCTCTCTCTCTCTCTCTCTCTCTCTATATATATATATATATATATATATATATATATATATATAGGAGCACACAGAAACTTGAAATTTGTTTTCAAAATAAGCCGCCATCTTTTATATCTTTAGATTCTGGTGAACATTATTTCATTAACACCATGCACTGGTGATGTATGTTTAAAATTTAAATCTGTTTTTGAAAACTTAAAATTTATATTCTTGATTTTCTATTTTCCTAGTCTCTCAGAACGAACAATTTATTTCGCTCTAGTAGTATGACGTCACAGCTGTCTACCGTCTTGAAGCTCATTAGTATATAAGCGTGATTAGCATAGATCATTTAATTCATTTGTCATTACTATAAAGGTGGACACAGTTTCACTCTCGGATTTATTTCTTCACACACCTTGTCCATTGTAGATGAATAACGCGTAGTTGGACGCAGTAAAACTGATACAAAGCAAGCAGACGTGTGTGTAGCCATTTCTTTACAATCAGCATACATACGTCGGCTGTCAAAATAAAAAAAATGAACAAATAAATTAAAATCCTGTCGAACTTTTTCGAAGTTACGCGACCATTTTGTAGAATGCTGCATTTTTGTCTTTCATTCACTTTCTTATTAATAAATAAAAATAAAATAAGAAAAGAAAGAAAATATGGCGGACGCAATTTTTATGAAATATTTTCCCACGAATAAAAACGGCGAAAACGATTGAATAAATGATAAAACTGAATAGATAGTAAAACTGAATAGATAATAAAAATAAAAAGACGACATTCAAGTCGAAGGCAAGTCGGCTTTATTACACCTGAATGAGTCTACAAAATAATCACATTCATCGCACTTTTATGCGATGAATGTCATTTTTTTAGCCATGAAAATGATTATGAACGCAAAATGTAAGATAGTGATTTTTGCATGACTACAGACATCTCTTTGTCATCCATTTTGTCTATTATTTCTTTTTCTTGTTTTTTCTTTTTCTTTTTTTTTTCTTTTTTTTTTCTTCTTCGTCTTTCTTTTTCTTCGTCTTTTCTTCTGTTTTTTCTCTTTCACTTTTTTCTTCATAATATATTTTCTGTTTTACTTTTTCTTCTTTCATGTTTCTTCTTCTTTTTTCTTCTTCGTCTTTCTTCTTCTTCGTTTTTTTTCTTCTTTTTCTCTTTCACTTTTTTCTTCATAATATATTTCCTTTTCTTTTCTTTTTTCCTCTTCTCTTGTTATTCTTACTCGTATTCTTATTCTTTTTGTTCTCTTCTTTTTCCTTTTCTCTTTTTTCTTTGATTATTAGAAGGGGGTCTTCTCTTCTTTCTTCTTTTCTTGTATATTCTCTTTTTTAATTGTATTCTAATTCTTATTCTCTTCCTCTTTTTCTCTTATTTCTATTCCTCTCTTTCTTTTTCTTCTATTTTTCTTTTTCTTTTTTCCTTCCTTCTTTATTATTCTCTTTTCTCATCTACATGATTTTGCCCGTCAAATCTAATAGCTGTTTCTATCAAAGCCTCATGTGGACCACGAATGATGCAACATAAAAACTATAATTCTACTCTATCAGTAAAATTAAAATAAAAAGTTATTATTTGAACTTCCCTCATTTGTATACTGGCCAATCAGAACGAATGATATCCTGACTATGAAATTGCCTAAAGACTTATTAGGCGACAATCTGCTGTTTTCACTTGTACTATAATAGAATTACAAACAATCATCACATGCCTCCATAGGTTAAGGATTTATATGTATATGCTTCCATAGGCTAAGGATATATATATATATATATATATATATATATATATATATATATATATATATAAAATGAAGTAATAAAATAAGGTGTTAATCAAATTTTATTAGAATTCAAAGTTCAAGCTAAGTATCTTAAAGACCTTAGCTCATGAGTTTTCAAAGATAATTCTTCTCTTCAGAGGACCATTACCGCAGTTATACTACTACAGTAATAAAAGCAAACTTTGAAAATATATAAAAATATATACAAAAATACGTAAAAATATATAACATCAAATATATCAACCCAAAAACATACTTTTTGTTAAATCTATATAATCCATCCAAGTAATACAATTTGAAAAACATAATCAGGAAAGACATCCAGAGGGTTGACTGAAGATTAATCCAGGTGAAGAGTACCAGTCCAAATACGAGAAATTGAAAGAGCTGACAAAGTTATCCAGTCGCGAAATGCGTCAACAATCGATGAAGTGAAAAGTATCCAATGTTTATGTTAATTATTACAACGATAAATAAATCAAATCAAATAATATAGAAAGTTCAATAAACTCACTTAAAATGTCAATGTCTTGATCTGGGCAACCCAAATCAAATCAAAGTTCATTTGTTAATTAGAGAATCCGTTAAATCCGAATTGAACAAAAATAAGATTGAATTGAGTCAGCAAACCCGGTCATAGTTTCCAACCTGAGCGAAAAAATAATTAAACTTCGTTCTTCCGTGATTCAGCCAAATATATATATATATATATATCTTAAATTAATTCACTGAACAGAAAAGTGTTGCACCATTTTTATGTAACCTTACAAAGATTAAAATCAAGATATAATGCTACTAAACCTTATGTCTAGAATCCTTATTCCAATTTTGATCAAAATACATTACATCATTTTGATTCTAGAAAATGTCTAAAATTTAAGGCTTTAGCGTAAGAATGGTTGTTTTCTTGGTCGGAATTTATCAATCAAGCTTTTAACTTTCAAGTGGTATTTTTATTTCTTCATTCGTTGTCTGGGGCGATTTCCATAAAAAAGGCAACTTGTATTAAATTAATCGTTTATGATATTCCAGCATTAAATAACCTCAAAATGGTCGACATCCCATAAAACAGCCTAACCTTGCAAACCCATGAAACTCATTTATAATAGGTTTAGCATCTTGACATTTAATTACCAGAAAGCTGATATCAACTCGAAGATAAAACAATTTCAAAGTTTACAACAAATATGGCGGTCAAACAAAGGAATAAGAAATAACTTAAATTAAAAAATCTCACTTTCTTACGATAATAAAAATAAGTATCGAACGCTTTTTGATTGTGATGAGGGGATTTTTGCAGATATATTATGATTAATTAATATTAATATTAATCGGTGTAACCGAAAAGCATATTGGTTACATAAATAAAAATGTTTTTTGAGACAATTTAGCTAAAAATATCAAACTTTTCATTTGATAATTATTTCTGAAAGAAATATTTAAATTACTTGTTTACGCCAAAATTGAAAGCATTTTTACGGAAGACACGCGCGGATGTAATCCGTTAGTTTCCCGTATTTGTTTTTTCTTAGAGATTTTCCATTTACGCCACCGACAGCAGCTGATAGTATGTGATTTCTGTACGCTTTTGGCCTACCATACTTGATGTAAGAAAGTAAGTATGACTTATCGTTAAGAGTGACATGTAAACACAGTGGTAAAATATTGAAACAAGATAAAATGTTATTTGTATGAAATAAATCTGATTTTTCTTTTTTTCACATCAATTTGGGAATTATTTTTTTAATAAAAGTTTAAAAGAAAAATGAAAAGATTTTGTTATCATTTTTAATTTACGTTTTATAAGCAAATGACAATTGTCCGCTCTTATTTTTCGCCGTTTATTGGGCAGACCTAGCAATAAGGTGTCGACTTCGAATACGTTCACCATTAACATAGTTTAAGTTTTAGAAACAACGAGACGTACCTGTGACCCGTTGGGTCACATACACTACCACTATTGTTTTTTTTTAACTTTTAATTAATTTGAAAATTTACAAATTGTAACATATTTGTTACAAGTTTCTTGCATTACTAAACGTAATAAGTTTATTTCTTACTGGAATTGAATTATGTTTGATTATTATTATTATTATTATTATTATTATTATTATTATTATTATTATTATTATTGTTATTATTATTATTATTATTATTATTATCATTATCATTATTATTATTATTATTATTATTATTATTATCATTTAGAAGTCTTAAAGTAAACAGCTTCATTATTTTGCAATTTAATTTACATACGTGTATATTTGGTGTTACAGTCACGCGTATGTAAATTCGATGACAACGCTGAAAAAAGTCTAATTTTCGCTAAATTTTTCCATTAAGAAATATTAGAGATTGGTTGAATTGAAATTAAGAAGAATGAGAGAAATGCACAGACAACTAAGCACATGGTTAGTTATTAAGTTAATTATTAATTACGGTTAATTAGAACAGTTGAAACAGAATTTTCTTTAAACATAACGCTATGTTATTCACCCTAAACAAAGCATATTGCCACTAAGACGTGGGGGGCTACTATGATAAGGGGTCATATTTATGGAGGGGAACTCTAGTGGAGAGTTGGGTAGCAAGATGTTTGTTCACATTACATTTAAATGTCTGCATGCTGGTATAGGAACCTGAAAACAATTAGGGAATTCATAACTCAAGCGGTTCGAGGAGGAAGCTATAAAAGTAGAGAGTTTTCAGGCATCTGGGGACTTTTACAGTGAAGGGGTAGGATTTTGCTTCTACTTGTAGATATTTACATTTAAGGTGTACAAGTGTAACATGTTCATCAGAGAACATTCCGTGGAAGTACCTGTAAAACGAGCACAGGGATGCAACACTGCGACAATAGGATAAAGCCTGCAGCTTGGTAGAGGTGCATCTATTACGTTATATACTCGTTTTATTACACTGTCTAAGAGTGAGATCCTAGTGGTTGATGCACCAGCTTAGATGTGCCAACACTACTCCATGAATTGGCAAATGGTGGCTTTATAGAGATATAGGATTCTGGCAAGTGTCAGAATTTTACTAACTCGATGTATGGAGCGCACCTGCTTTGTAGCTGACTTGGCAGTATCTTCTAAGTATTTATTCAAATTAATGTGTCCGATGAATGTTAGTTCTAAGAAATTAGATAGTGGCAGATGTGCGAAATTTACTAGTCCGGTAAGGGTACAGAAATAGTGGTGTGGCCACACCGCACCGGGTTCTGTCGCTACATTTACGCCATCCATGACAATAAAACAAAAAGATGATTACTCTTGGTGTATCTCTCGCCAATCTATCTCCTTCAAGAGTCTACAAGTTTGGTTAATACAAAGATTAAGTTATTTGGTTGCTTATTGTCACTCAGGTTCCAGAGGGTACAACTTGCAGATTCACTGGATGCCTTTTAAGGTCATACCCACGACTGTTCAAATAATAACTTTCTATTTTAATCTTACTGATGAAGTAGAATTATATTTTTTTATATTGCATCATTCGTGCCGAACATGAGGCTCCGATGGAAACAGCCAGTTAGAATTGACGGGAAAATTCATAAAGATGACGAAAGAGAATAATAAAGAAGAGAGGATAAAAGAAAAAGAGAAGAAAAGAAACGGGGGGAATAAAAAAAAAGAAATAAAAAGAAAAAGAAAAAGAGGAAGAGAATAAGAATTAGAATAAAATAAAAAAGAGAATATACAAAAAAAAAGAAAGAAGAGAAGACCCTCTATAAACAAAAAAATATAATAATAAAAGAGAAAAGGAAAAAAAGAAGAGAAGAAAAATAATACGAGTAAATAAACATTTTACAAGTAGACTGACAAATTCTGAAATAGTTTGAGTTTGTTTTTAATGCAAATGGGATGAGTTAGTTACACAGTTGGCAGCATGATAACAGAAGTAAAGCGGTGTTGACTCTGATCAATATCAAGTGGTGATCCCTGTATGGGGACAGCCGGTTTATAGGGAACGCATTGGCATGCTATACTCCTAGAAACGTCTTCCTTTACTCGTATATGATAGAGATGAAAGCCAATTCAATCCATTTTATGTATTTGTTCCAATTCGTATTGTTTGCGAATGTTAGGTGGAGGAATTTGAATGATGAACTCTCAGGTAGAGTGTTGTTAGCCATGGCAATCGGTGATTGAGAAGGTTTATTGTAATTGTTAAAGGAAAGAAGCTTTGTCTTAGTAGCATTAAATGTTGTCATCCATTTATGCCCCCATTTCACTACAGACTGAAGGTCATTTTCTAAGATTTCTAGGATATCGGTACATTCGTTTCCCCTACATGTCTGTTATAGAGCGTGGTGTTATCAGCAAATATGCCTGTCTCAGACACAATTTCAAGGTCGTTTATTAATATCAGAAATAATTATGGTCCAAAAATCGATCCTTGAGACACGCCCACATTAATAGCATGTTGTTTGTATGTACGACCATCGAGGACAACATGGATTTTTCTCTTGTCTAAGAAGGATCTGATAATAATAAGTATTCGGCTAATAATACCGTATAATTGTATTTTCATGAGAATACTTTTATGGCAGACCTTGTCGAAAGCTTCGGGTATATAAAGGGTTACCGCCATGGCTTCCCCTGCCTTGTCTATGCGTTCAGAGATGATCGTTAGGATATCCGCAGCTTGACTTAATCCATACTGCCGTTCAGAAAGGAGTTTATCATTTACGAGGTGATGGACTTGCGCTTGATTGATTAATGACTCAACGATTTTAGCGAAGAGATGGAAGAGACAGATAGGGCGATAATTAAGAGGTCAGTTCTTTCACTAGGATTCTTGAATACTTGTGCCACAGAGGCAATTCTCCAGCTATCAGGGAGGCAAGATTCGGCAAAGGAATTTGTTGTAGAGTTTGGAGAGAATAGGGGCTAGCTCATCAGAGCATTTATTTATTACCATATTGACGATCACAGTAAGAATATAACTGTTGAGACTATGTATATACATTGTCAACCAATTATTGATGCCAACTAAATAGTAATTTCACATTAAGTGTAAATGACTTGATAAAACAAAGATATACAAAAAAGAACCACCTTATTTAGTCACTTAAAAATAGCATTTACACAAAACCACACATCATAGCAATAAACATTACCCTAACCCTAACCCTAACATAACCCTAACCCTAACCTTATATCGGCAATAAACCGAAATGGTTCATTTGTCGGCATTTAGTGCGAGTTTCCCCATTCAGAATCCGAAATATGCACATCCAAATCCAATCGCAACACGTTATGTGTGACAACCCGAATCACATATATTACGTTTTCTGAACAAAATATCAAAATAGCGGATACATAGGAGAGAAGGAATTATCTTTTATCATCGTTAATCTTTTAGATTTAAATGTAATAACCACAGTTAGATTAAAGAAAAACTTACCCAAACATTTCAACAGGCATAACATCAAATACATTTTCACAGACACTAAATACCTGTCCACATGTGTATGTAAACAAAAAGAAAAATACATTTTAAAACAAAATACAGAAATACGGTTTTATTTCGATGTAAGTGTTTTTAATATGTATAATTATTTTTACAGATTACCTTTTTGAATGAAACTTTGTTCACTGATAAAAGTATTTGTTCTTAACGGTAACCCACGACGAGATGAACGCGCGTTAACTAAAAGAAAACATCGACAACTACTTTCTTTGAAATTTCGGTGGAAAGATTACATGTGAACCGACATGCAGGTTGAAACAAATAATGAACATCACACAAACCAGAAAATGTATGATCTTTCATAGTCATTCAAAATTTATCAAACAATATATTTTTGATAAAGAGCGTAGGACAGGTGTCAATATAAAAATTGTAATTATAAAAACACTAAGAATTTTACATGTTTTTATATTTTCCACTATTTTATTTTTTGTCAAATGTCAAAAAATACATAATTTTCAGCCGGGAAACCCACTTTATTTCTCAAGAATTTGGTGAAATAAAATAAATGTAAACAAAAACGAAAATAATGTTATATTTATTAGGTTATTTTTTCCATCGCCTATTTCATTTTAAAGTGATTGTTTACGATATAGGTTCGGTAAAATCCGGTAACGAATTATGACAATGGCTAAAAGTTGATCACATAAAATTTAAATCTTGTTTGTGATAAGAAAAACGAAGAATAAATTATACAAAAAAAAGAATAACAGAATACGAAGAAAACGGAAGTAAACAGAATTCATGGCTACATTTTTATTTACATTCATCCATCCATATATTCATTAATCTACACATACATACACACATGCATATATGTATATTTATTTTAGTACAGGAAATCAGTACAACATCAGTACCGTCGGTTTTGAGTTCGGAAGTGGTCCGACTTTCCAAACTTTCTTCAGCTTTTGTTGATACTGTTGCAGAAAAACCAAGATGGTGGCCCCCGTGTGATTTGAGAAAACGTTATTTCGTTTTTGTGTTAAAAATTGTTTTTCCTTTGCTTATATTCCGCCTACTTAGTGTATTCAAGTGGCATACGCGAGTCTAAAATAAACTAAAACTAAAATAAAAATAAAAGTATTCTAACTACTAACTGAATTCAAATATTTTTCAAAGGAATTGTTTTGATGAATCAACAGATTAAATAGTCACAATTTACTTGCCTTCTGCACGGATGCAGAATCAGATACAATGTTGGTTTTAGATATAGATATGGTTTTAGATATAGATATGGTTTTAGATATAGGTATGGTTTTAGATATAGGTATGGTTTTAGATATAGGTATGGTTTTAGATTTAGGTATGGTTTTAGATATAGGTATGGTTTTAGATATAGATATGGTTTTAGATATAGATATGGTTTTAGATATAGGTATGGTTTTAGATATAGATATGGTTTTAGATATAGGTATGGTTTTAGATATAGGTATGGTTTTAGATATAGATATGGTTTTAGATATAGATATGGTCTTAGATATAGGTAAAATTCAGCTTCCTAAAAAGGTATTTTTATCGTGACAATAATTAAAATTGCCTCAGTCTAGAAATAATTACTATTTACTGACGGAGGACAGAAAAGATGAAATGTAGTATCAGAACAGATACTTTACTTCGCTCCTAATCCAAAGGCGAAAGAAGTTCAATTTGTATTTAATATGATGCAGGAAGAATTGTATTCAGTCAAATAAATATAATCATTGTGTTACTAAATTCGTGTCAGTCAAAACAACATATTTACAATCAGAACAAATATTGAGGTCGGCAATAAACTTTTGACTGGCAGTGTGTATATTAAGCATTACGTTTGACTGCGGTAACTCTAACTTCGCCTGTTTTTAATTCGCCAACAAAGAACTTTTCTTTCACGAAGGAAGAAATGTTGACCTTTCTACCCTTAGTCCGATCATCTGAAGTGACTGCTTTTTAAGGTGTAAATTTTTGATCCGCATGAATTTCTAATCGTCACGCATTAATTGGTTGTCCGTGTTTGTAAGACGTGTGCGTTTTTCTATCGAATTTACGATTTGAACTAACGTTTTTGGCGACAGACAGAGGTGGGCCATTCCTTTGTCTCGTTTCAAGTAATAGTACCCTCATGAGAAACATGATGACCCAGACACTTTGGTTGTCAAATTGATCATATATATATATATATATATATATATATATATATATATATATATATATATATATGAGACGTAACTTGTATGCCTGTCGGTCTTCTAACTAGATTTAAGTTATTCACATACGAACTTGAGATGTAAGAATGATCACCGCTCAATACAGATTGCCCTATTTGAGATAATTAATGTTGTTTTCATTAATCATGTTCTCGATAAAACAGGTAAAACTTCCTTTGATTGTTTTAGACCCGATTTTAAATACATTTAATTTAACGAAAGTAAAAACTCTCTAAATAATTCCTTTTTACACTTTCTGCCCTAGCAGTATGCATTGATTTGCATTGAAATATTTCGATGTCTGAATTTGTCAACTTCTTCTAAGAAAACATGGCCACTCTACTGAAGAATGTGTTTATTTAAATGAGATTAAAACCAGACACAAATTAAAAAAATAAATTATTGATCTTAAAAATGAAATAAATTATTAGTGAAGCATTTAATCAAGGTCAAAATGTGGCGATATGATTGCCTCGACACGAAATCTATATTAAACACGAGATCGATTTGTCATGCGAGAGATACGCAACTAGCCAAAAGTATTGTTTGGGTTGGGTCAAATATGAAAATCGACTCAATCTAGAAGGATTTTTCCTCCTCTGGCTGAGAACAGAATATATAGTACACTTTTATCCCAGCCCGACAGGGAGAACAAATCATTATCATATCATTTTATGAGAACTTATACCCCAACAAAGTTATCAGAATAGGATGTAACTATGGTCATGAAAAACGGTTAGGGTTAGGGTTAGTGTAAGGGTTAGTGCTAGGGTTAGGGTTAGGGTAATGAAACCGAGTGATGGAAAAATGTACTTTTGATTCAACTTATTTATCTATTTGGCGAACTTAATGCGTTTCCATGAAATATTTTTTTTATAGTAAACTATCTGGACTTTTTGTTTACTATGCAGATTTTTCAAACAATTGTTAACCTGATGACTTGGTTTGGGTATACATTATTATAAAATTGTATAATAATAATTCTTGAAATATATATATATATATATATATATATATATATATATATATATGATTATTTTGATGTATGCAGACATGTACAAAATCTTCGAAACTGCCATGTCCATGTTATCGATCAACATCTGTTAGAAACATCGACATGACGGTGTCTCAGATTTTGTAACTGTTTGTATAAATAAAAATAATCATATATATAAGCTCTATTTGATATTGAGCACTTTTTATAAACCCGGTTGATATTATGTTGATTCCAATCATGTGGATATTTACTTTACCTGGATTACTATATATATATATATATATATATATATATATATCCGTTGTGCTACGGATCCTTCTCGCTACTGAGGATTGACAATCCAATGCCCAATCGAGTACGATATAATGATTTCCTATTCTACAAGATTCACCTGAGAAGGTCGGGGTTTATATCGGCCGAAATCTTTCAGAAATAACAAACACGATGAGAATTGTAGTCCAAATAGTACGAATGAAACAAATTCTCAATCCTCATATAAAACATTCCGAGACAAAACCGTTAATTACGTTTAATATTCGTGTTGTGATGTGGTTTGTGCGTGATAAGCCACAAATCTAAAGAAATAAATGGAGGAAAACTGGTCTATGTAGGTCAATAATATAAACATTTTTTTTTAACAATTTTATAACTGAAAGAATTACTCTAAAATGAGAAGGCTTCTTTTGTCGCTGAGCCGACATCGGCAATCGTCCTCCATTTGAATATTCCCGCTTGTTGTTTTCTGGTCAAATCAGGCGCAGATACTTAGGCAGACAAATCAATCATACAAAATGTTTCTTGGCAAGGAAGATAACCTTCGGGTACAAAGTTATTTCCCTTTAAATAGAAAAATATGTCAAAGTATTATAGGTGGCATGTAGCACCTAACAATTGATTTTGTTAAAAAAAAATTTAAAAGCTGATCTTTCTTGACTTATAGAAAAGAATAGCACGTGTATTTTCTTGGAGTTTTTGATGTTCAATAGGCGATTCAGTGAGGTTATAAAAATATCGGATTGTAAGGTTTTTTTTTATAATCTTCTCCCCTGTGTAAATAATTACTTCGACTAATATATAATGTCATCTATTATATTTTAAATGGTGACGTCTAACTGACGAAGTAAGGCTTAATACATACTTTTTATCTTTTGATCTATATATTTATCTATTTTATTTGTTGGCAAAGCAATTAAATGCTATTTTCTTGTGTTAATATTATTTTATTTCTTTTCGATTCAATGAAGATAACAAAGTTTATTATTCTATTTATTTGTATAAGCGAAAATGTAACATTGATAGAAATATTTTTTTCTGATTGTTTAATATTCGATTTAATAAACCAAGTGTAGTTAAATGGGGTTATCGAAATGGTTGTATATTAGTTTCAATAAGATTTGCCTAGTATTTGTTTTTACATATGCATCGTATAATAAATATATATAAAATATATACGTTATATTGAAACAAGTAAAAAACATAACTATTACTGAATTATTACGTGTAAATAAGTACATTAAAATAATCTAAATAGTAACTGAATCATTACAGTTGCAAGATGTAGCGATTATCCTGAAACCCAAGTAAATTTTACGAACTAGGGTTATTCAGGGAAGATGACAAGTTTATTTTTCCTTTCATCTCCATGAGAAAAAAATGTCACATCTTTAGAAATAATGTACCTGTTTGTATAATATTCGATTCAATAAAGTTATGAGAAATACAGATTACGCAATCTCTCAGATCTATCGAATTGACACACAAGAAGTTGTCATAGGTGTCATTTCCAGTGACGAATCACACGTGCAGAACAGCTTGTAATATCTGGAGTCCGACTGACTAATCTTCACCGATCGCT
>OY744530.1:5969700-5977200 GCA_963556195.1 Sepiola atlantica
TTTTTGACTCCGACGACTACTATTTGCCAACAAAAGAAGGCAAAATAGTACAGCGTAGTTATTCGCTAACACCGGTCGAAATGTGTGACGTCACATTTAGCTGCCATAACGGAGTGCACAAACTTCAACATAACCAGAAATTTGATGTTCAATTTAATGGAACTATAGGAAAATATTTGTTTTACTTCACGGAAGATAATTATAATTTTATTTTCTCTAAAGTGCTTTTTTAACTTTGATATTCGATTTAATGAAACTATCATGTCGAAGATATATTTTTAAAATGCAGGTAAATGTGGAAAACAGAGAGATGAAATAATTAAACAAGTAAAAACAAAAGTAAGAAAATGTTTTCAGTGTTTTCAAGTATTTCTTTCAGATGAAGGTGAATTCTTATATTCATTAGGTTAGTATAAGGCATGTACAAACCAGCAGAGTGTTACGACTCACAAGCACAGGGAGAGTCTAGTAGGAATGTGTACGAAGTGTGATGATGTATGGAAGTGCAAACTGGCCAGTGGTGGTTGAGGATATGCGTTGCATGGAAGGAAATGATATAAGAATCATACGATGGGTGTGACATGTGAGTCTAAAAGACAGTTTTAGATATGATTACATAAGAGGAAGATTAAATCTGAAGAGTATAGGGAGATGCGTGCAGAACAGGAGACTCTGTTGCTATGGCTAGATTAAACGAATGGATGAAAATTCGTTGGTTAGTGGATGTAGAACAGTTGAGGTAGCAAAGTCAGAAGCAAAGGAAAACATTGGAATATGTGATAAGGGTGGATTTGAAAGAAGTAGGGGCAAATAAAGACCTGCCAGAGATAGGTTAGTTTGAAAATCAATTTCTAAAAGCCGTCGAACACATGTAATCATTTAAAACAGACATTTAACCGATGATGATGATGATGATGATGATGATGATGATGATGATGATGATGATGATGATGACACAGCTTTTGGCCTAATCTTACCTCTAATCCTAAATGACAGAAAGGAGAGTAGAAAGTTTATTTGAGGTTAACATTCGGTAGCCTTGTAACTCTCGCTTGCCTTATGTTGTCCTTAAGTCCTCACACTCCATGAGCGATGTTTCTGACAAAGGGGTAAAAATTGCTGTTTCTTTTTCAGAATATATCCAACTAATACTTATTGTTCGCAAGTTTTTGACTTCCAAGTAGAATAGTTTAGCTCCTTACATGAAGTGGCTTCATGCCTTGTCTGGAGCGATTTCTATCAAAACCATTATTTGCATGTACATTTCATACAGATAATGTTTAAACGAAATGACTTCAAAAAAATACTAAAAAAGGCAATGACGTTTAACTCTGATGAAGACATATATCGTCGAAACATTTAGGTTAAAATTTTATTTTTAAATTGTATGACTTCTTAACGGTTTACTAGTTTTCAATAATTTAAATTTCTATATATAAACAATGATTACCTTTTTTTATTTTTAAATTGTATGACTTTTTAACGGTTTACTAGTTTTCAATAATTTAAATTTCTATATATAAACAATGATTATCTGACTTTCTTCCGGAGCAAAAGTTGTGACAGTTTGTGTTACCGTGATCCTGTAAATTCAGTACCGGCCCCTATTGTTTAACTGTAACTCTTTTTTATTCGCAGCAAAAATGAATATTTTTTTACCATCTCTTTTTTACCGGCCACGAATTTTTATAAACAACATTACGATGATTCCACCCTTGTGTAAACAGGTAATTCGACTATCATTTGCTAACTAATACTTTTAACCGGGAAGAAGAGTTATTAATAAACGCTTTTCTTAAAAATAAACTAATATCGTTTGTCATATTTTATAATTATGAAGTATTTAATCACCCTTCTTTTTTCGATTGCAGACATTTTATGCGATTTAATGAACCCATAATAAATTATTATTTTATAAATGTCTACTAATTCTACGTATCTATCTATATATCTATCTTATCTATCTGTATATCTATCTTATCTATCTATATCTCTATCTTATCTATCTATATCTCTATCTTATCTATCTATATCTCTATCTTATCTATCTATCTATCTATCTTATCTATCTATATCTCTATCTTATCTATCTATATCTCTATCTTATCTATCTATATCTCTATCTTATCTATCTATATCTCTATCTTATCTATCTATATATCTATCTTATCTATCTATATCTCTATCTTATCTATCTATATATCTATCTTATCTATCTATATCTCTATCTTATCTATCTATATCTCTATCTTATCTATCTATATATCTATCTTATCTATCTATATCTCTATCTTATCTATCTATATCTCTATCTTATCTATCTATATCTCTATCTTATCTATCTATATCTCTATCTTAACTATCTATATATCTATCTTATCTATCTGCATATCTATCTTATCTATCAATATATATATCTTATCTATCTATATCTCTATATTATCTATCTATATATCTATCTTATCTATATGTATATCTATCTTATCTATCTATATATCTATCTTATCTATCTGTATATCTATATTATCTATATATCTATCTATCTATCTTATCTATCTATATATCTATCTTATCTATCTGTATATCTATCTTATCTATCTATATCTCTATCTTATATATCTATATCTCTATCTTATCTATCTATATATCTATCTTATCTATCTATATCTCTATCTTATCTATCTATATCTCTATCTTATCTATCTATATCTCTATCTTAACTATCTATATATCTATCTTATCTATCTGCATATCTATCTTATCTATCTATATATCTATCTTATCTATCTATATCTCTATATTATCTATCTATATATCTATATTATCTATATGTATATCTATCTTATCTATCTATATATCTATCTTATCTATCTGTATATCTATATTATCTATATATCTATCTATCTATCTATCTTATCTATCTATATATCTATCTTATCTATCTGTATATCTATCTTATCTATCTATATCTCTATCTTATCTATCTATATATCTATCTTATCTATCTATATCTCTATCTTATCTATCTATATCTCTATCTTATCTATCTATATCTCTATCTTATCTATCTATATATCTATCTTATCTATCTATATCTCTATCTTATCTATCTATATCTTTATCTTAACTATCTATATATCTATCTTATCTATCTGCATATCTATCTTATCTATCTATATATCTATCTTATCTATCTATATCTCTATATTATCTATCTATATATCTATCTTATCTATATGTATATCTATCTTATCTATCTATATATCTATCTTATCTATCTGTATATCTATATTATCTATATATCTATCTATCTATCTATCTTATCTATCTATATATCTATCTTATCTATCTGTATATCTATCTTATCTATCTATATCTCTATCTTATCTATCTATATCTCTATCTTATCTATCTATATATCTATCTTATCTATCTATATCTCTATCTTATCTATCTATATCTCTATCTTATCTATCTATATCTCTATCTTAACTATCTATATATCTATCTTATCTATCTGCATATCTATCTTATCTATCTATATATCTATCTTATCTATCTATATCTCTATATTATCTATCTATATATCTATCTTATCTATATGTATATCTATCTTATCTATCTATATATCTATCTTATCTATCTGTATATCTATATTATCTATATATCTATCTATCTATCTATCTTATCTATCTATATATCTATCTTATCTATCTGTATATCTATCTTATCTATCTATATATCTATCTCATCTATCTATATATCTATCTTATCTATCTATATATCTATCTTATCTATCTATATATCTATCTTATCTATCTATATCTCTATCTTATCTATCTATATCTCTATCTTAACTATCTATATATCTATCTTATCTATCTGCATATCTATCTTATCTATCTATATATCTATCTTATCTATCTATATCTCTATATTATCTATCTATATATCTATCTTATCTATATGTATATCTATCTTATCTATCTATATATCTATCTTATCTATCTGTATATCTATCTTATCTATCTATATATCTATCTATCTTATCTATCTATATATCTATCTTATCTATCTATATATCTATCTTATCTATCTATATATCTATCTTATCTATCTGTATATCTATCTTATCTATCTGTATATCTATCTTATCTATCTATATATCTATATGATCTATCTATATATCTATCTTATCTATCTATATATCTATCTTATCTATCTGTATATCTATCTTTTCTATCTATATATCTATCTTATCTATATGTATATCTATCTTATCTATCTATATATCTATCTTATCTATCTATATATCTATCTTATCTATCTATATATCTATCTTTTCTTACAAACATTCTGTGGACTTAGATCGGTATCTTGCTGGTCTTCGTACACAGTGAATGACGTCATAAAGGGATGATGTTATTCAGTAAAACAAGCGGAAGACACTGGAAACAGCATTTATGATAGTACAAAAATTATGACGTCACGAAAGGATGACATCATCGATTAAAACAGAGAATATAGATAGAATGGGGGCCCTACGAGTCACGGGTCATCTCTGTAGAAAGTGACTATATATATATATATATATGTATTTATATAAAGTTAGGTATGTGTATATGTTTAACTATTTGTGTGTACATAATTTACTCTTAAGCTAATTAACCGATCATTATGAATATTGGAAGACAGATACTAGGTGTAAGGGGTCGTAATGTGTGCTATATTTTATTTAATTTTAGGCTAACGAGATTGAAGCACTTCCTGAAATTACTGAAATCTCTGGGTCTTTGTGGAATTTTAACAATAAGTAGTATACACTAATTGTTCAATACGCCTAGAATTTGAGTTTATTTACGCCATTTTAAAGGGTTTCAGAAGACATAATATTGGCGCAGCTTCCCATTTAAAAATTCAAATATTTTTGATTTGCATTAAATTTTATCCATAGTCATTAGACACTAATTAAGAAAGATCCCTTAGTTTGAATTTCTTGTTAATACCCCTTAAATTCTTACGTTAAATCTTAGATATTTTCTAGAATATTGTATTTTATCAAAATTGAAATCAGTTTAAGATCATTATCTCTTGATTTTAATATTCGTGCAAAACTGTTCTGTTCGAGGCAGTAATTTTATCCGTCTTGGCACGGGTATTCTTCTAGTATATATATATATATATATATATATATATAGTCTCGGAAGTTTTTCAACCATTAACACTATATAAAAAAAATGTTAGTCCTAAGTCGTTCGGTGGGAAATCACTTTTTTGTAAGTCAATTTACTTTTTGCAGTAACTATATTAGTTTGCTTCCAATAATTTACGCTAGTCTTAACATTATTTAAGGTATTATCAGTTGTTTACTATGAAAAATTGTTTCGGGAATTTAAAAACAAAGCAGTATTTTATCACATGGCTTCCCAGCAGAGTTGATCAGACCCCACTTCCCTTAAATATATATATATATATATATATAGTCCACGGACACGTGTTTTGTCGTTTACAACTCATCAGCGTGGCTACACCTAGCGAGATTCGAAACCAGGATCCCGGAGTCTGAATCCTGAAGCTCTACCACTGAGCTAATTCATGCTAGTACTGGAAGGTATCGCCGTGAGGACAATGAGGACGAAATTTGAGTTTGAAATATAACTCGTGTTCCGGGGTTCGAATTCTGCGACCGGTGTGAATAATTCTTCCCTACACTGATGATTCTCAAATGGATGAAACGTATATGTATGTAGATAAAAACAAATATTTAAAATTAATTATATATATATATATATATATATATATATATAATTTATTTCATATTTTTACAGAAATTTATATATATATATATATATATATATATATATATATATACATAGTGAAAACATGAAATATTATTTAAACGCCTCATATTTTATTTAGTGAAGCAATCATAAATATAAGATATATCATTATTAAAATGATTATTATAACTCTTGCCTTATGTAGAGAGGTACATTTTCTATTATGCTAGATAACCTGTTTTCTATTTTTAAAAAGGACAAGGGATCTGTTATAGACACGTTTATTGCTTGTTTTATGTCATTTTCTTTTAATCTGTTTACCTTTGCTTAGCAATTAATGTCTTTCAAAAAATAATTTCATTTTATTGTGTACGTCATAAAAGAAAAAGAAATATTCGATTTAATGAGGCTAAGACATTCTTTGATATATATCAGATTTGCTGAACTCATCGGAAATCTTGATTACGCAATGTTCAGTGTCATAATTATGATGTGTGAAAATGGCCTCGCGTATAGTTTACAGGCGCGAACTTTGGGTTGGGGGTTTCGAATTCAAGTCCTGTCGGAGCTACTGCATCGCTAATACTCTTGCGAAGATTATGAATTCATATATCTTCTATCCAGCTATTAATTAAATAGTACAGTAGACTGTACTCTCACGCCTTAGTAGTGCAACTAGTCAAGGGGAAGAGAAACTACAAAATAACACAATATTTTTTATCTTTATAGCGGCATTGTTTCAGTCGTCTTGACTTTTTACTTTGTGTTAACATAAGTTACCGTAAACAATGCAAGTTGCCACTTTAAACGTGAGGGGCTACTGAGAATTAGGGTGAAAATGTTTGCCACTTGACTCAAGCAAGGGCGCTTTAAGAAAGGTGCTGTTGGTCATTGCGCAATTTTTGCTTCACTATATACTCGCCACGCAAGCACCCTTACAGGAGATATCCATTGTCTCTCTAAACTGGAAAGAGACAAAAAAGTAATTATAATTTTCTCCTTTATTTACATACGGCCAGTATTTATATAAACATTTTCTTTATAAATGAGATTTTTCCATCTGACAAGGAAAAAATAATATAATCGTTAATCGTGTTTGTACCGAGTGTTTTTTCTTTCTTATTTTACTTAAATCAAGTATTTTTACATGTTAAAAATATAATATTCTATTTAATTCACTTGAAATGTTGTTGGTGCTTCTTTGGTTTCACTATGACATATTAGGCCTCTCTTAAAAATAAAATAGCTAAAGAAATGTATAAACTTTGTTATGTACTTACGTGGTAGCTGAAAAGAAAACTGTACACCAAAAATTACGCAAATTTATCCAGTATTTATTAAATTAAAAATAAAAAAAAACGATTTTATCGATCGGTCGTCATTTCTTGTTAAATTTTGAGTTTTTCCGAAAAAAAATTGAGTTATCTCCCTTGCCTTATCAGTAAGCTGAACTCGGTAAAAAATATCTAGCGATACGTAAGATCGTTTTTATCTATTAATATTATTATAATTTAATAAATACTGGATGAATTTGAATATGCTTTCTGTATAATCTTATTTTCAGCTAAAACGTAAGTACATAACAAAGTTTATACATTTCTTTAAATGTTTTAATGTCGTAGCTAAACTACAGAAGCACCGAAGTTTTAATTTATTCATAGAAATTAATTATACTTTTATTCGCAATTATTCTTTCTGAAAATGTAACAATCGATTTAGT